>VYZP01071267.1:0-70412 GCA_013400635.1 Hypocryptadius cinnamomeus
CAAGCTTACTCTTGTATAAAAAACCCCAGAACGTTACATACGAGCACATGGGTCAGAATGGTTGATGCCAGCAGCTCTCGGGCTTCTTCCATCTTTGTTTTCTTTGGGCCTCCCCACATTCTTTGCCTTCGTACTTTGTTTCCAATGTACTTCAATGCCTGTGAAGGGGGGAATTAACCTGAGTTACTGTCAGAATTGTAACCTATACAAATACAAACACACTTTATGTGTGTATTCCTCAACCAGTGCCATCTCACCACCAATGGATGACACAAACATCAAACAAACTGCAAAATAACAAAGATGTAAGTGATACTAACTTACAAACAAAACTAACAAAAAAATTCTGGAAAATTGACACGATTGACTATGCATACAACGTGTTTGTCACAGGCTGATAACATCTGGAATGGAAAGTGGTGGAAATTCATGATTACTATGATACTAAAAGAAAGGATATGGCACAGATATAGAAAAAAAGATTCTACAAATTCCAAAGATATCCAGTTTATTTAATTAGACTTTTCACCTTCAGTTCTTTTGCGTACTTGCTAAATTTCCTTCAGACACTAAACCATTAAACCTCACTGTTTAATATCCCCAAAAGCTACTGTGTGGCATCCATGTCTGTCTCCAGGAGTGCTCTGCAGTGGATTCTTACTCTCCTACCAGCTGTCAATCAATCTGCAGAATTCCCAGTTAGATGAGTCAAGAAGCTATCCAAGCCCACACAGGAAGTTCCTGCCTGGAAGTCATGAAACTATGTGAAAGAATCAGCCTCTCCACTAAATGACAGATTATCCTTTCCATCTGTTACACTCTTCCACAAAGAGCTATCTCTCTATTAACTTCATTTGACATTTCTTGCAGAGAATAACTTCTGTATTTCTGTTTTTCTAACTTTCTGAATACTTCACATTCCTCTGTGTTGCTGCAGCTCGTTTACTCATCTGAGACTGAATTAGGAGCTCTTCAAGCTAACTGGAACCCTCAAAA
Source organism: Hypocryptadius cinnamomeus (assembly GCA_013400635.1). NCBI lineage: Eukaryota > Metazoa > Chordata > Aves > Passeriformes > Zosteropidae > Hypocryptadius > Hypocryptadius cinnamomeus. Next base: position 997 of record VYZP01071267.1, read on the forward strand.
GCCCCCAAAGATGAAAACCATAAAGATGTTCACCTTAAAACACTAAACATCACACATGGAATGATTTGACAAAGTTTACAATGAAATAGCAGAAATAAAATTAATCTCCAAAAGCTTCTTCTAGCAGATTAATATATACCCATTTGCTCCCAGCAAAATGGCCCACATTCTGGCTAACTAAAAAAGGGGCATGAGCTAAGAGAGCTCTGCTGAGTCTTTAGCAGGACAGAGGGCAGCTGCTACGTAGGCTTCATACAGGAGACTAAAACAGAAGAACATCTACTCATGATGAAATGGTCATAGCCACATCAACAGGGCTTCAGCAAAATGGGGCATGCAACTCCCTTTTAAAAAAAGTCTTCAACAAACCCCCCTAATTTTATGGACATTGCTACTTTTTATATACAGGGTTATGCCATTAAAACACAACCTTGGGCTTCTGAGACCAAAGCATTGCTTGACTTTTATTTTTTTCTTCTCCAGTTAGGTTATGAGAGCCAAGTCTCACATCTGACAAGTCCTGACCCTTTAAAAAGCCTCAGCTTGAAATAAATCCCCAAAAACAAATCTTAAAACAGAAAGTCTACGTCCATTGCTGACACAGCAAAGTGGTCAATACCCACTATCTTGATTTTTATGGTCTCTGGCCATGTGAAAAGACACACCTGCATCTGTGTAAAAATCTGAGCTTTTTGGCATTCTTCCAGACTAGGAGCAAATGCAGCCATCACATGTTCCTCTGTGCCAATCATCTGTACAATCTCCTGGTCACTCTCAACACCCATGGCCTAGGAAAAGAAGAAAAGACAGAAATAACACAGGCTTTATGTTAACTCACTGACATTTGCTTATGCTAATTTGGTATTGTTTGTCTGCATTACTACTAAGCAAGAGCTAGTTCTTCTCTAAGAAACTGTGCCATCTGGCACTGGCAGCACATATTCCAGCTATGGAAGAACATTAAATGGGAATCTTGATAAGCAGCAGGAACACACACACTTTGGGGAGAGCCTATTTGGGGTTTTCTTTCTTTTCTTCACTGACAGGAGTTAAATTCCGTGGGTTTTTTCTTAAGAAAAAAAAAATACTGAGCAAAAACAAAGTGTTTAACAATGAAAGCCAAGTCAGAATCTACAACAAAGAAAGGAAGATGAAATTCCTTAAAGAAGTACTCACAGTCTCTTACCACAAGCAATTTTGCAAACTCCGTTGACTGTGATGTAGCTCATCATATTTGAGAAATGTTTACCCTTTTGCAGCTCTCTGCATTTAGAAGATGACTTCACTACACAATTCCACTTGAAAGACATTCTATTATTTCACTGATCCATGGACACCTTGTTAGACTTTATACCACGGGAAAAGCTTAATAAACTAAGAAAGCGTCTAACAGGTTTAGAAAAATCTCTCTATCAGTAAGTGTTTCAAGGTGGCAGCCAGCAGTGAAGGCTTTTGTGGATTCCAGATGGTGCTAAAGCTCCCCCCCTTCACACATTTGCCTGGAGCTCAGCCATATCAAGAAATGGAATAATCTCACTAAACCTCTTCTGGCTGGGTTATAATATGTTCCTCAGAACTTTGTGAGGAAGTTACGTTCGCATTCACATTATTCTCCGAAGTGCCTGCCACAAAGACTATCATAAATAATGGCCTATGTAGACTCTAGTATTCTGGTTTTCATTAAAAACTGGCAGTACCCCAAAAAGTCACATTTTCCTCAAAAATGCAGAAATACCTTCCCTTCTTATTGCCTTCATGGAGTGTCACTTTGCTTAACACCTAGCTAATGCCATTCCCTTGGAAAACTGTTGCTCTAATTGTGAAGTATTCAGCTTCTTTTTTCCTTTCATTTCCTTCTTTTTGAACAAAGAAGTGGTTGAAGTTCCTTTAAATTCAAACACTGTCTTTGCACCTTGTGGTTTATTAGAAATTAAAGCACGGCAGAAGTATCACACACCCAGAACAGTGTGAGGACTCTCCTCTTTTAATGCAAAGCCCAGATCACAATTCCACAATCTCAGACAGACTTGGGTGCCAACTCAAGATACAGTTACTTCACCAGGGATGAGTGTTTCATCTCAGTTTGATCCCATTAAGTAGGTCACCCCTCTGATCTCAAGGCTCTTTTCAGAACCAGAAGTTGGCCATATGATATTATTGTGGTTGAGATCTCTGTTTTTTAAATATTATTGCACTTCCTCACCCTTTTAAATAAGGTCACACAGTAGTTAAAAATTCTCAGCAGAGAAGTTAAGAAAATTCCCTCCTGACCCGAAAGCCAGACTCAAAGGTAAGTCTACAAAAGCATAAAAGCTTCACAACAGTAAGGTTCCATGTGTCTAGGATTTAACAGCTGACCAGCAAACTAGCTTAGGAACAATAACTAGATTCATACAATTATTGCACTTAGTCTAGAAGTTTTAGAAGAACAAAATTTTTGTGCCATTCTAGGCAAGTATAATACAAATACATTTATCTAAAGCACATCAACTGCAAGCTGGTATCAACCTATTTCTGATGATCAGGTTAATTCTAGGACGGCAACCAAATCTTAAGTGTCATATAAAATCTGGGGGGGAAAAGTCAATCTGAATTTTTATGTTTTTTCATCCATTAAAACTGAAAGTCATAGTAAATTAAAGAGGGTTGATGATTTCTTCTGCCTTGACGAATTCTCTGATCAAGTGTTACAGCAAAAGGATGAGAGCAAGACAGATCTTTATGCCTGCGTAAATATTCTAGCTGGAGTTTGTAGCAGCAAAATCACCTGAGATTCTAAATTTCTCAGTGGGAAACGCTAGGATGTCAGCAAACGACACATGTTGTGTTGTTAAACATGTGCAAATTTAACGAAATTAATTTATGAGTAATGACTAAAACTCAGGCAAATGACTGGATGAGATGTGCTAATACAACAGCCTAAAAGTAAACCTATTTATTCTCCTTTATACTCTCAACCATCCTGAGCAGAGTTGTATACACAAAACCACCTACATGCAACACTGAAAGGACAAGCAGCAGGCCCATGCTGCCATCAGACAGATTTGTAATCTTAACACTTTGGTTTCCGGTAAATTTGGCCCTGATGTTACCCTTCCAAGAAAAACCAACCAAACAACTAAAAAACCAAACCAATACAAGAGAAGTACTCCAGAATTAGCCTGTAACATCATTAGGACAGTAACAAAATATTCCTTGGTTGTTGCTTGTGTTACAGAAACATGGAAGACATGCAATATAGGAATGGGCCCTATGCTTAAACACTCGCGGTCCTAGGACAAAGCTGAGGGAAAGGGAATTAACATAAAAGCAAAGCAGTAGACAAGATGTCTTGTTTCTTTTTGATTGGAAGGCAATGTCACAAAGGCATAATTTTACAGGGGAGGGGGGAAGGAGACATTGTAAAAGCATAATTTAACAGTGGCAGTGAAAGGATGAGGAAGGAGACAGGAGCAGGCTGCTGAAGACCACAGCTGAAGGTTAGCAGGCAACATACATAAAACAGACAAGGCAAAGCAAGCATTCAGAATATTCAGATCATCCTGAGTTCAAGTGGGAGACAGTGATCCAAGTGGGCTCAACTCCCTCCTAGGACTGGGCAGCTTCCCTCTGCCCAAATGTGTGTGTGTCCACCCTTGTGTGTGCACACACACGTGTACAGATGGGAGTGTGAGCCCAGCTCTTCCTCCCCCAGCTCATGTCTTAATGATGATGTCTAGGCGTTTCCATGGCACTTCCCTAGAATGTAGTTCTGCACTCCATCAGGCTAAATTACAGCACAGAGACAGGCAGATGACTGGATTAAAAAGATGTCAAGGAAGTTCAAGGTTGACATCACAGACAGAATTGGTCTGGAGCTTTCATAATTCAAAAGATACGAGCTATGAAACAACAGCCATGGGAACCCATAATCCTGCAGATGCAGTCAGACCACCACCCAGCTGTTCCTCTACAGCTGCACCTTAACAGCTCCAAGGCTAAAGCAGGTTTGTAAAAATGAAACTCAACTTGCCCTTCAAATCTTTTGCCGCAGGTCCTAGAATAGTTTCTTACAGTTCCCACATAAACTAAAGATACTTCATCTAGTGATTCAAGTCATAAAATCCAACTTTTAAGTCCCTGTAGGTTATTCATAATCCTCTTCCTTCCCTAACCAGTTTGGATGCAGCATGCATCCACTTCACTTACTTCAGCTCCCAGGACTCACTCAAACCTACCAAATCGAGATCACAAACTCAAAAGAAAAATAGCTCTTACCTTTGAGCAGCTCTAACTCCCTCCAATGCAGGGAGCTTCCTGCAAAGCAGCAGCACCATCTTACCTCCAACTCAAATGATTTTCAGGACAGAAACACCCTTATATACCACACAAATATTCCACACCTCCTCCAATGCTCACTGCTACCGAAACTGTCCAAGCCCCCCAGGTAAAGCATGTGTACCTCCTAGCTCGACACATTCAAAAGAGCACTGTGCACAGTTCACACAGCCCTATGAGATGTGCACAACTGACAAAGCTAAAACAAAGGCCTCTTGAGGTTGCAAAGCAGCTCAAGACACCCTAAATACCCCCGTGGTCGCATATGTATACTAACTAATGAAGAAGTGTTACAAAGTAAGCAGGAAATAAATTAGCTGTGTTTGTTTTCCATTACAAGGTAATTAAAAGCCCTTTAAAAACTGCAACAGACACATACTTAAGGGGCAAAATTGTCTGCTTTATGTCACTACCTCAAAAGTAAAGTTGCATTTCCATATATAGGGACCGCACAAATGCTTCTGTCACATATAAGAAGAAAGGTTAGGGAAAACTGTTCAAGCTAGCACAGCTACAAAGCTCTAACTCCTCCACATCTAAAGAGCAGATACCCCAGGTCTGCCCTAGAATAGTGCCAGGCACATGCCTTTTGCAGCCTATCAAATTTCAGTTAGTTGTGGTCAATGTGCTAAATTTCACAAAACCACAACTTACATGTGTTTAGCACAACTGGCTGTAAAACGTCTGAGCATGCCCATCCCCAAGATCCCTACAGGTCCGGATGGCAGAAAAAACAAACCAACAGGACAAGGTCATTCTGGCTTGCAGTTATGGAAGAGGATAAATTGAATGCAGATGCCTCCTCTAGGGTGACCCCACACAATCCAGTCCCTATCTATCCAGATCAAGGGACCTTTAGATCTACTCTATTTCCACAGCTCCCCACAGCCCAGGTGCCTGGGCTTCATTCCTCTCCAAAAGCAAGGATGGAGAACACTGTGTTCAGGTCTTCCCCTAGCATGCAGCTCTGTCCATGACTTTGTACCTGAAACACAAGGGTGACCTTAGATTCTAGTCTAGAGCTCTAAGAATTTTAGGCCTCAGCTCTGTCAGTTGGTGGTGTTTGTAATGTTCTCTATTTCACAGTCCTTGCTTTTGACAAAGATGTCTAGAGGATATACTAGTACACCTCCACCTCACAGATGCAGTAGCTTTAAATACACTTTGGATTACAGATCTGCAATACTTGCTTTCTCTTCTATAATGCTACCATGATTTTCTGCACCTGATCTACTTCTTAAGTCACATACAGAATGTCAGGTCAATTAAAGCTATAGGGACTAGAAAGACAATCCAAAATTTCTCACTGTCTCTCAGAGAGTCCCTGACAAACTGTCCCCTCTAGCTGGCCAATGCACTGAATGGCAGCCCTCTACCAATTACTATTTGTTTTCTTAGTCAAAACACAGAGATCTGTGGAACTGGGTTGTAGCCTGGATGCTGGTTTGGGAGGAAATGCAGAGCAATCGATTTTTGCCATTGCTTTGTCATTTTAGTTTTTAATTAGAAATTAAACATGTAGCTGTTTCAGTACAAGTTAAGGATTCAAAGGCAGTCATAACTTCAGACCTCAGATTGTCTATACAGCTTAATTTTGTCCATTGCAGATGTGAATCTCTACATCACAAGAAGCAGAACAGCTACTAGCAACAAGGAAGACACATGCTTCATGAAGGCTTGGGTGTTGGCATAAAGGAATTATTCTCCTTGCTTTTCCAACAAATATCCAGTGTATAATACTGCCATGTGGGAGAGCTGAAGTCAGACAGGCAACCCTAAGTTTGGGACTCTCCAGGCTGAGGGCTATTGCGTTTGTAATCTTGCTTCTAGTAGTTAAATAGAATGAAGCAATAGCACATTACAGCAATGCCCAAGAAAGGAAAATTGGAGACTGGTGACTGCTTTCATTTCCAGCTGGAGACTCACCAGAAGCAGACAGAAGATCCCTGAATTTCATATCATTAAGGAAGGGTAAAAAAGATGACCACTCATGAGAACTGCAGGAATGGAACATTCAGAATAGTTAAAGTGGGTGTAGCTAATTTGATACTGTATTAAATCAACATAAATAATTGAGAAGCACTACAGCGAAGAGTTTATAACAACTGTGACCCCTTATTCAATTAATAAATGAAAAATTAAGGAATATTATCTAAAATATAAAAGATAATTATGAAGAGAGGGATAATTACAGCAAGCATTGTCAGAAGGTAATAAAATAGTCAGTATAATTTTGCTTAGACAAACAAGCCAACAACCATCTCCTCAGACAACAACCCAGAACAGTTACTCTATGTGAGCAGGTATTCATCTGTACCAGCACAGGCTGACAAAATGTACTGGAAGTCTATAAGGTAAGGTGGAATCCAGCAGTTTGGTACTGGAGTAAATGGATTAAGAGCCACATGAACACCTTCCTGCAACACAAGAGTTGTGAACTTAATTCTGGTACTTTTACATACATTTCTGTCCATAAATACCTTCTCAAACTCCTTTAACCCCGGTCACTAAAAACAGATTATCTCCTCTCTTATTTGAAGAGATTTGCTTAATCAGAGGTAACAGCCATTTACTTCTCAAGTCTAAACCCAACGATTAAACTATTTGCTAGTACCGAGGCACACCAAGCACTGCGGTAACTCGGACAAACCTGTCAATAACAACAGGCGCGACCAGCTCGGGTGCTGCGGCCTCGTGCTGCCCTCTCCTGGCACATCATTTCCCGTGACCACCTCTCCCAACCTTCTGGGCTGTAACCCACTCCAGAGGACACAAAAAGAGAGTTTTGCCTAGATCCCTCGAGCCAGAGGCTTTTTTGTGCCTTCAATAACGCAGCCCAGTTTCCTCCCGCACACGCAACGTACCAGGCTGTAAGCCTACAGGCAGCAGCAAAGCGGGACAGGACAGCAAGGAGCTCCAGCTGTCGGCAGGACAGCTCTCAGCCTGAAGCCTGGCCATGCCCTACTGTCTTCTCTAGCAGCTGGACAGAGCATGTCCACCCACCACCTCTTCTGGCTGTAGTCCATGCATTTGATTCCACAGACAGAAAACCAGAAACAATGACCCTTTACACAACTTGTAACATAGCTCATGACAAACCAGAATGCTTCTGACCTGTACCAACAGAGGCACCTCATATGCCAGAGTATGGGGCTGGCAGGTATTTGTCTTGGCCCAGCGATGCTCTCCTTGCAGAAAAATGCAGCACTTATTCTCCTTTTTGCTGTACAATAAAGATTACTTCCCAGGGGAAAAAAGCTTGCAGTTTCTAAGCCCTGCCAAGTCCTTCTGTACATATTAACTTGAGAACTGCTGTCAATCTTCATTCTTGAGCTACAGCACAGTATTTTTTCCCTTTTCTTGTTTTTTTTTCCCCAAACAAACAGCTGTGTTACCTTAAATATGATAGCAATGGGAATATCTTCTGACAGAGTGTTGTGCCTCAGGTAAAATCTTCCTTGTTTCACAACCATATTCGTTCTGCTCTTCTTCTCATGAGTGGAACTGAAGTTAAATAAAAATAATACTATGTCCAACAGAGTGTTTGCACTGACTCCTAGAATCTTTTGTATAGAACTTAGCAAGCTTGAACAATCTTTCAGCTGAATTAATCTCACTTTTTCTTCTTTTAAAAATTACATTATACCAGTCAGGGAGCAGCCTGTAACTTCAAGGGTATTATCACCTGTGCTGGGGACAATTTGGAATGTTTGACTTAAGCAAGTACAAGTCTGTACTTTTCAAAATCATCTTTACACGCTTTGCTAATCAGTTTTGATGTAACCAGCAAGGTCAAACTGAACAAGTACTGCTGCAACAGTGGTAATGATGTAACAGTGCTTGGTGGACCAAACAAAAGGCCAAAACAAAGGCCAAACAAAATAGAAACAAAACTTGANAGCAACAGTGGTAATGATGTAACAGTGCCTGGTGGCCCATTAACCTCATCCAGACTTACTGAGAGACAGCAGAGTATCTGAGAGAGATGGGAGGCCTCTGGAGTAGAAAAAACAGCTCTCACACTGAACAGTGACAAGCACCATAGAATAGACCAGAATGCAGCTTAAAAAAAAAAAAAACAAACCAAAGGCCAAACAAAATAGAAACAAAACTTGATCAAGGAGGAAAGGCCAAATTTAGACTACTTTGCCATTTTCAGTAATTTGTGTTGTACAAAAATATTTGTTTCGTCCTCAGGTGCCCTTGCCTTTAAAAGTTTTCATGTCATTTTTATGTAGAGAGGCAGACAAAAGGTTACATCCAATTTCCACTACAGTAACTTCATGTTACTTGCTGCAAACTGAGACCAAACACCATCAATCACAAAGTGCACTTTGTTACAGTAGAAATTAGAACTTGCTTTTCCTAATCTGAGATGAATCCTGAAACACATGAGCAACTCTCACTGAATTTTGTAGGAATACTACACTGTTTAAGGATTGAAGTTGTAGCATACAAAATGACAGTAGAAAGAGAGGAGCACTGAATATCTACAGCTTTTTCTGGTTCAACTATACTAGGAAGAAACCTCCGCAGCTATTTCAACTACAACAATGAAGTTCTAAAGCTTTAGGTTTATCTCCTCTATGTAAAGGTAGGAATTTACCATACCTTGTGACAGAAGCGCCAACTGTGCCTTTTCTATCAGCTTCAACAATGATTCTGTTTTTGGATAACTGCTCTTGAATAAGAATGACTTTCTCTACACCTTTAACAATGAAATAGCCACCTAGTTAACAGAAAAAAATATTTTGCATGTCAGTACCCTTGCACCTTACTTGCCTCCTCCAATATGCCTTTGAATATAAATTATTAGAAAGTAAACCATAAGTACAAAATGGGAGAGTAAATTCTCCCTTAAAAGAGTAATGAAGAAACTTGACAGATAAAAACCAAAAAAGTTGTTTGTTATAACCCTCCAACTCCTCTCTAGGTATCAAATAATACCATGTAACACTTTATTCTTGCTTTAAAAAAGGCAGTGACAAAGGAGAGTACCCACTCTGGAGGACATGATACTCCACTCTTTCCTAATCTGTTTAATTTTCAATGAATGAACTCCATCTTTTTCCTCCACAGCACATCACTGTAGAACACTATACACAAAATTCAAAATAAAATACTCAACATTTTGGTGTGTTGCTTTTTGGGGATGAAAACTTTGTTTGCAAAAACCAACTATTCATGTTCTCAACCAAAACCCTAACAATCTCTTTCAGTTGCAAGCAGACACTTGAGAAGTTTCCACAAAGTCTTAATGGTGGCAGAAAACATACCAAAGGGGAATTTCTTTGCTGAAAAAGATTTAAAACTCAAAGCACAGATGAGGAAAAAAAAGAACATGAGTGAAAATGTACCTGGATCCAGTGGACACTCATTTAGTTTAGCAAATTCTGCTGGAGTTTTCCCTGTAAGTACACAATTGGAGCTACGCAGCATTATAGGCATTCTACAAGAAAACCAGTCACAATTCTACTTCAGACTCATACAGAAAAATATGAATAGTGAAATACAGAACAAAAACCAGGCTGAACAAACTGGAGAGACACATTTAAGGTAATCAGAACTCATGCATGCTGTAACCAACAGGTTTGCATTTAAACTCACCTTATTTCATTGAACATGTAATTGAAAAGAGACCTGAAACTGGACACCTGCAAGCAGAAACCACAGACTTCCTATTTAATTGTTATGCAGCTACTCAGGCATTGTGACAAGCAGGGTCACTGAGTCCAATGAGAATTAGTGCAAAGACTGTTGGTCCCCAAAACAGTCTGCAGAGAACAACATGCCACTGCAGATCCACCGTTACGAAGTTAGTTCATATCTCATTTCCCACACAGGAATGACACCTTCTGGCTGCAGAGAGATAGTGCCTCTAATTCATAAGCATGAAGTTTCCCCAGTAGTAACTCTGATTTCCCTGGGGTCCTAGCAGTGAAGCCTTCAAGCAAGCATTCTGTGAAGCAATGTGTGGTGGAAAGATATTCCAAGAAATTTTAAGAAATTCAGTGCTTAGGGAAGTAAATCAAAGAGAAACTAAAGATTCACAGACTGCATATGAGAAAACTTCTTCGCCATGAGGGCAATCAAACAGTGCAAGGGCTGCACAGGGAAGCTGGGCAGTCTGCATTCATGGAGGTCTTCAGAACTGACAGGATGAAGCACTGAGCAACCTGGTTTGATCACAGAGCTGACCCATTTTGAGCAGGTGGCTGTGCTAGAGGCTGAGAAGGAGATCATTCTCTTTCAACCTGAATTGCTCTATCACCCCACGATAAATCATGGAATGCTCACTTTAAATTTGGCTTATTCAACAACTAACCAGCAATGATTTTGCAGTTATTATTGAAAAGTGTACTTTCATAGTCAGCTTCATAATGTACCTTTTCACTTCCAGACTTTTCACTAAAACTTTGGAAAGAGAGCACAGTTTACTTCCAAAGAGAAAGCTGTATTTTGCAAAAGATAAAAAACAGTTTACCACCACATCTGCCAAAAGACCTCCATGCCCTTTAGCCTCTTCTACAAAAGAGTTGACTTTTGATCCAGCCTACAGAATTTCACTCCTTGGTGGACAGCCTTTGTAAGAACTGTGTTCCAAGTGTTTTCTAAAACGCTGACAAAAATTATTTGTGAGTTCTTCTACACAAATATTTTCAACCTCTGAGATTTTTCATTCAAATTTACTTCAATAAAAAACAAGATTAGGCTATACTTCTTGTATTCAAATCTCATAAATTATTTTAATTTCTTCTTTAATTTCTTAATTTCTTCAATGTTTTCATATTCTTATATCTTAAAAGTAAACTGATGAACTCTAATTCTGTACTTCTGCAGAGTAAAAAAAGCTATCTTGTCACTGAGAAAGTGCTTCCTAGAGAAAAGAAGCTTCATATGACAAGCAAAATCTATCACACACAATATAAGCTTAATGCATTGGCTGTTTATATCAGAAACAGGAAGCAGTTGGCATAATGTAAAATGGAATACTCAAAAGCCATTACTGAAAACTCCAGTGAAACATCTGTCCCAGTCCAAACTGCACGTCAAGCAAGAGCACTGGCCAAAGGAAACAAGTATAATCCTAGGGACAGATGAGCAAAATTATTTCCCATGGACATTAACAGTTTTTAACAGCAAAAAACTTCTTGCATGTATGCCCTTAAAGCCAGTCCAGTAATGTAACTTAAGCAATTTTAAATGAAAGCTTAACTTGTGCAGCAGAACTAATGTTTGCTTTACTGGTTTTATCATCCACCTTCCACAGATGCTACTCTACATACTATATATGAAAGACTGAGTAATTTGGCTACAAAGCAAACATGCCTGATTTCATTTCACAATAATGTAGCTTGCAGCTCCAGGCATGCATTTTCCTCTGTGGTTTTATATCAACAGAATCAGAGACAACATTCATCCTTATATCCATCCTTCTCTGGAAGGAGACATTACCAGAAGCTTTTGCAAAACAAGATCTTAGACCCTAAAAATCCTATACAGCTGTTTATGAAGATTTGCCTGCTCATTGTTTCTTTTAACAAGGAAGCAAGGTTGGCCTACATCTGTTTTGCAGTAAAAACACTTCCCAGCATGGCACCAAATGAAAAGTGATAGCAGCAGCTCAGCACATGGTGTCCCACCTGCCAATGGGTAAGGCATTGCGGATGATCCTCTGGCTGCCTCGGGTGTATTCAATATCCACGGTAATCGGTGCGGAATAGGTCATGTCCCTCAGGCGGCACTGGAAGGACAAAAGGCACACAACAGGTTAGGTGCTGACTTCAAGCTCAAGAATCTCTCTTAAAACAGCCTGTATTTGCCCTGTCCTCTAGGTCCTCACAAAGAAATCAAGCAAAGCAAAGCTTTGGCAAGATCTTCATGATACCTGAAGAATGTTTGACAAACTCTCTGTTTTGTTTTTGTTTAAAACAAAATCCAAGAAAATCCAAATATAATTGCTCTGATTTTCAAAAGCAGCCAGCAGATCTGTGCCTTCAAAAGACAGCACTGCAGAGCTTAACTTCTAAACTCTCTAATTAAACCAACAGGTCTAATTAAACAAACAGGTCTAATCAGCAGAGCTGGCACAAAGACCACAGTGTGTCTGAGCAGTGCTCAGCTCAGGGACATTTCTGTATGTGGACTCCCAACAGCTGAAGACTTGTGCTGCCATATAAAGTCTGACAAAATGGAAAGGCACAAGATTGAGAGAGATACCATTACCTTACTATCAGAATGAGCAAACTTCACTGTATGGTACCGTTTCTAATGATGACTTACAGAAGGCTCAATACGGAATCACTTCCTGCAAAGACTCCCAGAATTTGTCTGCGAATTCCTTGGAGACCAAGAGAAGCAGAATAAACATATCTAGGGCATTAGATACCTCAAGGCTCAACCATTTCTAATCCAATCTTTCTGGTCTGCTCTCCCCAGCCCCACTCTAAGATGTTGCCAGCCCTTAAGGTATTGTGTCTCTTCATGCAAGACATTGCATCTGCTGAACACAACAGAACAACTCACAGCAGGTCATCGTGACCTCACTGAGCATGCTGTACCTCTCAGCTCCAGGATTACAGGTTTAACAGCAGTCAGACTTGCACATTTATACTTCTGCAGTCTTTCAGTGTATTGATTATGTACTAATAAAAGGCAATTAAGATCATGCTGTGTATTGAAGATGCAGCTCTATGGAAAAATACGCCTCAAGAGTTATCCCAAACTGGATGCTTCCCCTCTCCATCACTACACAGTAAACCTCTTCTCCAGTAATACAATACTGATATACACCAGCAGCTTTCAAGCCATGCCTTGCAGGAAACTAGGTGCCATTCTGCTCCCAGCAACTACCTCCAATTTTAAAGTAACTGAGAATATTTCCATATTCTAATTACTTTAAATCCATCTGTACGAATAGTTCATGAAACTCCCATAAGGACTGGAGGAAAAAGAAAGTTAGACAGCCTCTTTAGTACTACTTGGGGGAAAAACGCCTTGGGATTCTCTGTGTGTGCTTTTTTAACACAGGACACAGATATAAATTACAGTGTAATATTCCAGCATGTGTATTTTTGTATCACCTTCCTTGAGGTAACTTCTTACTATAGACACCTGAAAGTAAAAGACAAGCATGACTTGATATACTCTCAGACCCTCATAAAAATCTAATGATTTTAGGTGGTTTTGGGAAGGAATTTTATGAGCTTTCAACAGAGAAAAACAACAGCAGACTCCTAACTATCTAATCCTTTTTTTTTTCTTTAGGCACCCAGGCTTGACCTGAGCAGCATCCTATTTAAGAAAACAACTGTGGCCTCCATTTGTGTACAGCACACTGAAAATAAAGAGAAATTATGCACTAGCATTAAGCATCAATGAGAATATATGAGATACAAGAGTATCTCACTCTAAACTCAAGGTCAATATGCTCTATAAGCATTTATTTTGCCTTCTTCTGTGTGTACAGTCACTTTAGCTATACAGTAAGCAAGCATATTAATACCTGAATTCTTGAATATGAGTTGTTGGCCACAAACAATTTTTTGCATGAAATTTCATTAATGTGAAAGAAATGTTTCCTGTTGTATTTTGTGCATGTTCACATCTACTGACTGAACATTAGCTACACATTTGTGAGATGCAGCAACTATCATGTATTACACCTGGCTGAGTTATTTGCTTTATTTCAAAGCTTTCCAGCAAACCAAATGAGATTTGAGTCAGGTCACTAGAGACAGAAAGTGGCTATGCCCAAGCGACACAGCTGATTCTTACAGAATTTCTCCAAAGCACAGAATGTATTTCATTATAGTCTAGACTGGATGACAAAAAAGACATTTCAAGTATCAAGTGGATACAGGAAGGAAAAAAGCATCTGATACATTAACTGAATTATGAGGTTGGCAACAGGCTGCATGCAGGTAAACAAGTGCAAATTCCAAGCTCAGTTCTCCCTCCAGAGGCCAGAAAGAAGTGGTTACCACCTCTGTTACAGCGGTATAAATCCCAAAGCACAGCAGCAGGACAGAAATACTGTGTTCCTGAGCACTTTGAAGAGAACTGGATGGCTCTACATACATGAAAGCAATCCTAAAAGTTCAAAGCTTATGTTAGCTTATGGCTTTCTCATACATACAGAAACTACCTTGTATCCTGTTGGTCAAAACCAAGAGACTTTCTGATTTCAGTCACAGCAGGATGGCCTCCAACATACATCTTTATTCCAGAAGTACACAATCCATTTGTTAACCTACATGCCTACAGCACTGCAATGAAATTAAATATACTCCCCAGAAGGATAATGTTCTTCTTCTGCAGCTTCTTGTAATTTTAACAATTTCCATCTGTTTCTGCTTAAAATTTCCACATTTGCTTTCTGAATCAGACATTAAAAATATGAGCAAAAAATCAGATACAAAAGACTGGAAAGGAAACAGAGACTGAAGTGACCTATGGTGCAGACAGTAGCAAGGCTAATATTAAAAAGAAGTAAATAAGAATATCAAAGAACCTTACATTATGGCATAAGGACTTCAGCTCTGTCATGAGGAGAGCCACAAGATAAAGCAAGAGAAGTACTTTTCACTACTTTAATGGAAACCCACTCAAATTCAGCTAACACAAAACACTGAATACAGCAAAAAAAACCTCAACAATTTAACAAAATTAAAAAGCTTTATTCAACGATGTTTAAATTTTGAAGCTTCTTTTTACAGTGATGGTGGAATGCAATGCACTACCTAATGTAACACGCACATACTCAAAATTACATGCAGCTATTATCCAAGACATTCCCAAGATAAAAAAACTCAACCAGATAGATGCAAACATTAATACCTCATGAGGTGATACAGGTCGTGTCACATTGAAGCTTTCTTCCACATCTGGAGTACCCACATAGATATTGAGGTACCTATAATACAATTTCAAAATAAGCAATGAGGCAAATATTTTTCAGGCAACCTGAAGAAAGCAAAATTCTACATACACTGAAAAATGAAATTACTTGATGAACATGAGTTGATTAATAATGAGCAATGGTTCTTCCCAAAGTAACTCATTGTATTTGAGTTGTGGTAAAATAATAAAAATTTAGCCTGCATGTGCAGTAAACCTTTAAATCTTCCCATCTTTCATTGCATAAAGTAAGAGATAAGTCAGGGAAAATGCCCTCTTGATTTATACCTACTCAAGTGCTTACAAACACTTTACAGCTGATAACAAACCCATGAGACAGTACTCATGCTGCTACCGACATGGAAATCATCTCGTGCTTACTTCAGGTACCACATTGGGTCGGCATCACTTGTGACTTTTTCATTGGCCTTCATGATTTTCTTTATCTGGAGGAGAAAAAGAACAAAATGAAACCATGGCCTTTTCTGAGTACTAAGAGCCACTCTCCCCCCACCCCAGGAGAGCCTACCTCGACATTGATGAAATAGTTGAATGAGTCTATGTGCTGCTTCACCAGCCCTTTCACCTGAAAAATAATGCATGCAGCAAATAAAATCAGCCTCAGTAATGGTAATCCCACAAGACAGAAATTAAGATATAAGCATTTATAACTGGTTTTGGATAACTGTGCTAAATTCTTTCAGCTGACAAACTTCTGGGAAGTGGCTGGTTGCTCACTCTGGTTCTCCACCACATTTCCAAGCTTACACTGGAGCTGTCATATAAACAGCATGGATAGGGTCTCCAAGAGCCAGTAAAACAGGAAAATAATCTGGAAACATTACATATATACAGTATGGACTGAGAATAATCACACCAAATGCAAACCTCTAGGAGGATGTCTCCACAAAATAATCTGTAAATTAATCAAGAAAATAATCTATGGAACAAGTCTATTGATAACTGCAAGGAACTAAAACAAAAGGCAAAATCCACAGGAGTGAGAACAGGTATTCTGGGAAACAATAAAAGCCAGAAGAAGGGAATGTAAAGTTAGAAAGGAGATGAAATATTCACACCATGAAATGAGTGTGTAGCACTAACCTTTAGAAATGCTGGAAGAAGTCTCCATTTTTCCTAAAAACAAAAAAAACAGTTTGAAACATCTTTTCAAGGAGTAGCCGAATATCTAACATGCCTGAGCCTTTCTGTCTGCATGTTTTATTGTTATTGTTGTTTTCTGAACAGTAACATTATTTGAAATCAGATCCATTTAGGAAAAAAACCGCAAAAAACAACTGTCTAAAGCCAACAGAGATGGATAAAAACTACTTGGATCATCTCAGGAAACCGTACATGCAGTATTTTCAGTATTTTCTCAGGATGCAATGGCACACTGCCTTTCCTAAGGGCAGCTTATGTGAAAATACATTTTTCTGAGACAATTCCTTAACACCGTGTCCTCATTTAAGATCAGCTAACATTTTTTTGGCTTTGTTCTGTTAACACTGTAAATTATAATCCTAGAAAGGGAGGATTTCCTACAAATTTTACTTTACAAAATACATGCAAGAACCTGGGAGCAGCACTTGTCTCTGTGACACTTATCAGGACTCTAAATCCTACAAAGATTTAGCAGAAGCACTGACAAGTGCTGAGGATATCAAGGTTCCTACAAACTTTCCCTGATTTCTAATCTTCGATGAGCACAGGGAACATCTCTTTATGTCAGCCCCACTTTCTCCCACCATGGCAGTGCAAAAAACTTGCATGTATCTTTGGCTGGAGACAAAATCCTTTTATTTAGGAGGAGTGCTCCCAGCCCTCATATGCTTCTCCATCTACTGCCATTTAAAAATACTACAAAATTAATAACCAAAAAAACCTGTAGAAAGTTGTTCATTTTCTTCTATCCACAGAAATGCTGATGGTGCTCTTGGCTTTCAGCCTCCACTGCTGCTGTTTGTTAATCTACTAATCTTGCTTGTGACCCCAATTTAACATCTAATAATGGCAAAGCCAATGAAGTAAAGAGAAACACATGCAGTATGGTGGCTTTTAATACTGGTCCTTCGTGGTTTATGTGCAGCAGCGTTTACAGTCTGCAAAGCTGAAGAGCGGCTGACTTCAGATTTTTATGATGGAAATGTTATGTCTAAAAAAAAAGGGGTTCAATCTGTTAAATAGCAACGCAATTAAACTGATGAGCTAAGGAAGAGACTAATGATTTTAATCTTAAGTAAATCCTGCAGGGCCAGGCTGGAAGGGCACGGGGCAGCCCGGTGCAGCGGGCAGTGACCGTGCGGGGCCCGGGGGACGGGAGGACGGGAGCTGCGAGCTCCCTTCCCCCCAGACCGCTCTGCGACTGCCTGCGGGAACCGGCGGGGCACTGGGGACGGCCCGGCACCTCAGGGGGCCGAGCCCGGGGTCAGGGGCGGCTGCCCAGGGACAGCTCCGAGCAGACAGCCCCCACCAGCCCACAGGCACACAAACCCACACACCCACACACCCACATACCCATACCCACACACACACCCACACCCACACCCACACACCCCCACCCCACACACACACTCCCACACCCACCCACACACACACAACGNCCCCGCCGGGGCACTGCGGAGCTGGCAGCGCCCGGGGTGCCCCCTGAATCCCCGAGTCGGTCCCCGGCGCAGCCGAGGGGCGGCAGGGACACGGAGCAGTTGGGCTTTAGACGGCTTTCCTGCAGTTTTTGGCATGTAAAGCAACGCGGGGCACCAGCTTTTTAGCGTTATTATTATTATTATTGAATGCTGTAGCTGAATCACCTACAAATTTATTTGTTCTCCTTTACAAGGGCCGGTGGTACAGGGGCACCAAAATCGCAGTCAGATGGGGAGCTGCTCATCTGCCCCAGTTCAAGATTAAACGAGAAGCACTAGTGATCTCTGCAGATTCCTGTGGCAGTAAGGTTTTGAGATATATATGTAAATATAATAATTGGTAAGTAAGTTCTAAAAGAGTGTGAAAACAGCGCATACAGACGCCTGCCCTGGCTCAGGTTCCACATGAGTAACATTCACGGGGATGGGTCTGGGCTCCACCCATCCTGGACACTAAGGCCCCTACCCTAAAGAGGAGTAACATTTCAGACTCCTTCCATTCGGTTTTCTGCCTAAAGCTCACAGTCAGTGGAGAATTTGTTTAATACGTGGCAATCCATGTTTAATCCATGCAAGGCCTCTGTCGGGCACAGGGGGAAGCTCGGAGCCACCCCTGCAGTCCACTCCCCCTCCAACTCTGGATGCAAACCCAATACATCCTCCATCCAAGTAGTCAGATTTAAGCAGGCCACTGTTTTGAATATTATTTGTACAGCTGGGTTAAAGTCACTACTCTACACTGGAGCTGCTTCGGAGAAGTAACAGAAAAACAGTCACAACAGAATATTAGCGGAGTCATTTATCTTTGGCATTTAACAATCTGTTGCATTTAACAACGTTTGTGTAAATGACTTTTCATTGCTGGTATCACAAACAAAATTTAATGCATACAAACCCTCAAATACTTGATTTTTAACAAAGCTGCTACAGAATGGCATCTTGTTTCACAAGGACAACTTCTGAGTAGAGGCAAGTGCATTTCAGGCACAGTAGCATAAACAGCATGCAACACATGACATTAAACAGATGCAATGTCCCTGTTTGAAACATTAAATTAAAACACATTAAACAATCACTTGAAACACAGGCCATGCTGTAAAATGCCCTTTGCAAGTCACCTTAATCACCCCCCCCCTCCCCCAATAAATGCTATGGTTTGAGTATTTACTGGTAAAAACTAGTATGACAGTTGTTCCAGCTCATTAAAGAGCTGAAGTTTGATGTTTATTTGTACAATAGAATGGATATAAAATATTACAATTAAAAGTTCATAATCATATTAGCAATCACCTTCAAATGTTCATAAAATCTTCTTTCGGTTGAAGCTCAAAATCATGTAGGTATTTCTAAAATTGTAGCAAATCACTAAGATTCATTCGCTCTAGCTGTTTTTGAAATGCATTCTTCTCTTAATGATTTTGAATTGCCTACCAAAATTTCATATTCATCTGAACAAGCCTGGCTTACCTAGTGGCACAGTTATGATAGTCTAAGAGTTCCTTTCTCCTAGGTCTTCCAGGAAACAGTTCCCTTTAAAATATGTATTCATCTTTATTTTAGGCAATGTTTTCACAGGGGACAGAAGAGAAGTGCACTAGAGAAACTCCTCTAAAGAAGGCATTTTGAAGAAAGTTTTCCTTAACATTTACATGTGACCTAAGTCCTTGGACACTGAAGAACAACTGAATAGAAGTAATTTCCTTTGCTATAAAGGGTACACATTCCTGTAGAAATAGACTACAAAACCACAGTGCTAATAATGCCCAGGTTTTTTAGACCTTTATGATAGACACAGTAATATACATAAACAATTTGTGTGACACATTATGCTTTTACAGGTTATTTTTGTTTCTTCATAAAAAATAGACTGTAATATAAAATATTAAAAACAAGCTCTAACTTGTACCACACCGAGGTTTTCCATATATGACATCTTAAAAGGAGTATTATATAGTAATATATTAAAATATCATTTTCAAGTAAATTATTCAATTTCATAGACAAGAACACGTCTATAATATGTACTCCAGCACTATCTAATCCCAGTAATCTGAAATATGCAAGATAAAGCCTGTGTAAACTTAAAGAAGTTCACTTCCACATTTCTCTATTTCAATCCTATTCATTTTCTGTATGCAAGATTCCCAATGCCTTAAATGGGAACTAAGTATTGGTGCCCAGTCGAAAGAAATTTGAGGAAAACAGGAGCATTTCTCACACACTCTGTAAAAAAGTGAATACAATAATATTTTCAAAAATTACTAATTACTCAGGTTCTTGCTTTCAGATCTAAGAATCTCTTGTGAAAAATTTACATTCTGTTGGACAAGGGCATGAAAGGGGCAGTTTTTCTGCAGTACACTGTAAGGTCAGGGCTAAGTGCTTTTGGGAATAAAGGTTAGAAAGACCTAACTTAAAAATACTTAATACCCATCCATTAAGATCAAAGATCAATACATACACATATTAGAAGTTCTGTATGACCTCCACTGAATAAACAAAATGCTTATCAACACATTAATTATATACAGAAATTTACCCCAACATCATGTTTCTCAGGTGTTTATCATTTATCTCAGTTAGAGTTGAGAAGTTCTGAGTGATTCATACTTGAAGTGGTGAATGCTGCTTCTGTAACTGCTGTCCTGCAACCAGCTTGTAACACTGGCATTCCTTAATGTAACAGAGGCAAAGTTCTGGGTCCAGTAATTGCAGGGGTACCTGAACTTGGCCTGGTATGAACCTGGGTTTGGTTACAAAAGCAGTTATGCTATACTTTCTTCTTCAAAGTATTCTCAGAAACATAATTGTTGTCTGAGATGTTACTCTACAAAAATACAATGTAAGCATAGTACATTTTATCTACAGTTGTTTTGTCATTTCCTAATATGCACTGCTATATGTAAATATATTTGAGTTGAAAAATAACATTATTTTGATGGTGGCAAAACAGTAAGTACATTGCCAGCTCTTTCCCACTACAAGTCATAATAAATGCTTGCTATGGAAATTAATAATTCACTGGCTATTACAAGTGACAATCCATTAAACAAATATTTTTCTATTAAAATATATATATGACCTTGGCATTAATTTCTTTACAGTGAATTTCAGAAACTATCTGTATACATTTTACAAGACCTTTCGCCATCAACAGTCACTGGAGTAGGCTGCTCTTAGAGATGTGACTTCCCCACCATCTTGGAAGATTAAAAAAGGGTACATTTTTTAATTGCTAGATGCTTCTGCTTCTGTTTTCTCCATTGCTGCCTCAGGAAAAAGCAGTTTTCTAAGTATGTTTGCATAGAATGGTCCATACACTTTTTTATTGAAGTTTACAATGCTTGCATACTGAGATCCCAGAAACTCTATCTCTGTCTGAACCACAGAAAGGCCTCCTGGCATAGTAGGCATACACTTCTGAAAACTCGGAAGAGCAAGCAAGCTTCTCATGAAGAGCTGGATTCGTTTGTCTGAAACAGAATATAAAGTATGCTCAGGACAAATGTAAACCCAAGATGATGCCATAGTCTCTTTGCAAGTACCCTGCACATCAGCACAGCAAAAAATCCAACAATATAAGCAACAGCTCTTTCCCAAGATTGTTTTGGGGTGGGAAACAATACTGTAAGCTTCTTAATTTTGGCTACTGCAAGGTGGACACAGCATAAACCTACTGCAACAAGTTACATTAACTAATATGAAGTAGACTCAAAGGAAGGAAAAAAACACAGTAGGTTTAAACCCAGGATGGACAGAAAGAAGACTAAACACTCATTTTATCTAAATTCTTCTCCAAAATACTAGGCTGCCTAGGCTTGTCCCTACATGCACTTGTACAATTATTTCCAGCTGCAACTAACCATGCTCTGCAGCACACCCAGAACACCATTTCTAAGTAAACACCATATCCTTAGTCTTAGTTGAGCCAGTATTTCACTGCAGTAAGAAAATACTTTTAGAAGATAATGAGACAGCTGATTAAGCTTGCTGGAGTTTATAAACACACACATACAGTATGACAATTAGGTAGTCTCTTACTAACCAATCAAGGAACAGACAGGATTATTCTTCTCAACAATATGAGCGATTTGACCCATTAAATTACTCTGCATTTCTTCACTAAGAGTGGGAAGACCTCTTTCACTTAGAGACTTGTTCACTATGCTGCAAATCTGGACACCAATAGCACTTAGAGCCTCCTTCAAGTCAAAACTTCTGGAAGAAAGAAAAAAACATTACATTCTGCAGTTTCTGTAGCATAGGTTGTAAAGCGCCCTCACTTGTCTCCTTTCCCTTTTATTTTCAACCTTTTCTCTCTGCAATGAGAATTTTGAAAAGTTTTCATCTTTTGCTGCAGATTTATGTAAATCTACGTATACAGGAAAATTTCTATGTGGAAGATGAAATAAAGGCCTAGTTGTGATTCAAACGGGAAAAGTAATTTCACGTGTGCAGCAGTGACACCAGTTCACTTTATCCTTGTGCTTAGGTGTTTTCCTAGGCCACCTGCATAGGATTTTGAGAAAAAACAGAGTAGAAAACCCTTTTAAAAGACAGTGACATACATCAGACTTGCCTGTAGTACAAGCAGCCAAAGAAATAGGCAGCCAAGTAACTTGAACTACCTACAACAAGTTTGAAGCAATGCCCAAGAGGATTTAGTGAATGTACTGCCACAACCTCTCCAGTATTAGGAGTGTATGAATGAACTTTACTACTAGGTTCCAAAATTTGTACATTAACATCAAGATTAAGATTTCATTAAAATCTGCTTTTGAAAACGCATGTCTAACATATAGTGGCCTTGTATCATAAAGGGAATATATAAATGATTAAAATTCGGTACCTTCCTATTAATAACAAGCACCAGCTATGATGCTAGAATTGTTTCCAATTATTTACTGTCAAAAAAAGAGTTTTAAAAAAGAGTAAAAAAACCAGCCTTACTTCTTATTCATGCCTTCAAGAAGAGGAAGGGAGATCCTTTTCAGCTGGTCAGCGAAATCAGGCACATCTACAATTGCTGCACCCACCATGTTGTTTGTTATGAGAGAAACACAAGCTATGACTTTTAATTGATTGAGCTTTTCTCTCAACTCCTGAAGACGAACTTCATCTGTTATTAGAGTCTAGAATTGAAACAATAATACTAATTTAGGAATAAGGAGGGAGAGAGACAGGAAAAGGACAGATCTAGGATGTAGTCACAAAGCACCACTATTTTTAATCACAAATACGCAAACCCAGAGGAGACAGCAATTGAATACCCTAAATACGTAGTATGGTATAAAGTGGCACTATGTACAAGTACCAGAAGTAAACCTGTGGCAGGAAGAAAAGTAATGAGGAAACTGAGGACACTGCACCTTATTCCTCATCACTGCTGACAACTCTGTAACCAACAATTCAGCCCATGACATGGAATGCTCAGAGGACCCAGAGGACATTGTAATGACCAAATTACAAACAGAACAGTCTTCTGCATTTGGGTGTCTTTTGAAAGAATGCCAAGATTTGTAACTGATGGATAATAACGAACAACTGTGCTTGACAACCACCAATTCAACCACCAGAGCAGGTTCTGCAAGTGATACATAACCCGCTCCAGGCAAAAAGCCAGCTGATCATACCAAGAACATAAGTAATCCCCACAGCAAGATGTAGCTGGAGTTCATTTTAGGTTACACAGAGTTCATCCTGAGCAGCACAGGCGCATTAACATCCAACTGCAGTTGGTAGCAATTTCATAGTATGGTAAGCTAGAGCTACCAGAGGACATCTGTATTTAGATCTTACTCAAAACTGCTCACAGAAGGGTAAGAAAGTCGTTTCCCTTCTGTCCACTGACTGAGAACACAAAGAGCATCCCCATGTGTTTAACAAATTCTCTGCCAGGCCATCCTACATGTAGCTAAGGCCCTCTCTGGAAATGCTAATTTTAGCCCTGACTGGTGACAGATTTCCCACTGGCTTTATGGAAAGTTGCAGAGGTCGGTAAACAGGAATTGGAGGGAAAAACTGAACACTGAGTCTTGAAGCAATAGTTTACACTGAAAGGAAAAATACCTACTTGAGAGAACTCAAGTTTTTTACTAATTCTGTTCTGAGGAGCAATCCACCAATTCCTGCTGCTGCTAGGAAAACAGAGTGCTACAATCAGGTCTTTTAAAGATAGAGAAGCCTGTCAATACAAGGCCCAGCCTTTGACCACAGCCAAGACTGCTCTTAGGGTGGAGGTGGTGAGCTATGATTAGAAAGAGGGAGAACAACCTTTACCTTGTTCTCTTCTGGTTGTTGACTTGCCCATATCAAATTTCAGAATCTGGACTAGAATATAATCTCCAAATTTCAGATTTACTGTGCAGAAATTTAAGGAGTGCAAAAGAGTATTCACTTACTGTCATCAATAACAGGATTATTGTATCACACCAATGATTTCATATAGCTAGCAATCCAAAGACACCAAAATACATTTCTTACCTCTGGAATTGTTTTGCAATAATCCCACTGTAACAGTTTCAAGTAGCCATTGTTTAGCACCAGTGTAGGACTAATAATTGGTTTTGAACTACTATCAGCACCAGGGGATGATGAAGACTCATCAGAAACAGATGACAATTCATCTTCTATTGATTCCTTTATCCATTCTGTTGTGAGATTCAGGGCACCTAAGCATTGCAAATAGCACAGATTTACTGCATGCCTTCATCAAAATGAGCACTACGTTGAGGAAAAAAAAGATTTGTACACAGAAGAGAATTCAACTTCTGAAGACTTAAATATAGTGGACAGCTGAGTCTTCACAAATGGTAATTCTCTCACTTTCTTCCACTGGTCACCTGTAAATTCCACCTGGTTTGTACAAACCCAGCCACAAATTGTTAAGACTTCAGACAAGATTTTTAGGTAATAGAAGTCTCAAAGTTTGAGTTCCCAAAGGATTGTTTTCCCTTTTTTGGAGAGGCCACTTATCAGATAGGGTGTAAGACTAAAAAGCAGAGGTGAAGAAAGATTAAAACATTTGATTTGTTCTGGTAGAGTTTTTCTCAGGCTGCAAGGACCACTGCAGGCCCTATCAGTAGCCCAGGGCTCCCATTTTAGAAGCCCCTGCTCCAGATGTTAGCACACTTACTTATTCTTCTTGGAAGATATATTTCTGAACACTGTTTAACCAAATCACACAAAACATTTAACAGTGGATCAAGTTGACCTTACATCATTTAAGAAATTTTGTTCAGAGCCTGCTTTTTGTTTATTAAAAAATAAATCTTAGCCCTTCCAGCTTTCAGGTGCACTAACTGGTTTTACATGTTTACTTCAGACTACCAACAGAACAGTTGCACACAAAAGAGAAAAGTCTCATCTAATGTAGGGCTTCTGCATCCAGACAGCAAGAGTCACCACTTGTTTGTTTTTCAGACACCATCCAATTTGGCAAATATAAATTTGTCTGAAACTGCCCCAGATTATAGACAGACAAACTTGACAGCAAGTTAAGCAATCATCCAGTGATAGCTTGCTTGTCAAAAAATCTTCCCATTACTTACATACAGACAAGAAATTGAAGTTTTCCTCTAAGTTAACTGCAACTTGTAGAGTTTTCACAGCATGTATTTAAATAGGCTTCTTTTCAAAGAAAAATTTAAATTTAATATAGGGTGGTACATACTTGGTGTTTCTTCAAGAATTTCCTGGAATTTTGTTCTTTCATAGTCCACCAAGTTATGCCAGAGGTATGGTCTAAGGCTTTTAATTGTGTAATTTGCCATATCCACTTTCATCAGGTCCAAAACATGGAATATTTGTCTGAAAGGAGGAGTTTAGAATTTCACAGTTTAATTTAGTCTATTGATTTTCACCAGCACACGTGAAGCACATGTACATTATCACTTTAATTTCAATTCTGGAGAAGTGAATGCCTTCATTGGCATTTCAGAGTAACAGATAAGTTACCTATCATCTGGAATTCTTGAAGGAGTAGTATATATAAGGCTTGGCCAAAGTTAAAAAGAATAGGACTGACGTAGCATCACTAAAGGCAACAGCCCTGTAAGTTTTTGAAAAACTATGTGAATTGGTGTATTTCAGCCTAAATTAACAGATTTTAACTTTTTGGTCACTGGCTGCATTAAGAGAAACAATCCTTCTGACCCAATTGTTTTGATCCCCATATATATACACAGTAGATCAACTACCATTTAGTCTTAATATTTCAGAGTACCTCAGGAGCACTGTTTTCTGCCCTGTTATGCAAATGTTTTACTCAAGTTCAAGTAATAAGATCTTAACTAAAGAGCTTTTAAATCCAAAGTCTGGCCTTCCAGAATTGCAACTGAAGTGCAATTAACACTTCAAGAAGAAACAGTACAAGTGTGCCGTTTACATTTTGAAAGAATGAACAAGACAGAAAAAAAGAGTTTCTGAAACAGATTATTGCAAGAGTTGTTGGCTTAGATACTGAGAGCTGCCTGGTTTCATCTAGGTATCCTACTCGTTTCATTACAAAGTGAGATACACAATCTGGTCAGTGTGTCAGAGCTCTTCCTCTTTAATGCTTCAGGAAGTTCTCCTATAGTTTGAGAACAGGTGTTATGCAAACTGACACAACTTTACACTTCCTTTACCCAGCCCCCTGCCTTCCACTGTCTACTACCCTTTCAGAGAGGAGTTTTTTTTCTCCAAAAACTACACTCAAATACCAACCTCAGTAACTCCACAATATTGTCAGTTGCTTTTAACTGTTTTATGTCGTTGTCTCTTATTGGAGCACATAACTTTCCCATAGTGTTGATGACATAGTTAGCTAGCCCAGGAATATCAACAGCATTGTGTTCTGCCTGCTGTCTTATAAGATCCGTATCAAGAACTTCACAAATTTGATTGTGAATCCTGTTTGCTCCAGGAGTCAGGAAGGAAAGAAGAATCTAAATTAGAGGGAGAAAAAAAGACAAAGCTTATCAATAAAGCCCAAACCACTTAGAAAGCACACTTGAATGAAATTTTAATATTCATGTCAAGTGTATATAGCTGACAGGTTATAACCAGACATTTTAAGACTGAACATTATCAAAGGTTGTGGGGAAAAAAAGGACTGTTTGGGGAAACAACAAAAAAAAAACAAACCAGTACAGTTCTGCAAAAATGCTCAAACCAATAAAACAAAAAGTAAGTCAACAACTAGACCTATTCAAAAGCTGGGAGGCTACCCTGTAAAATAAACATTTACTAACTTAAAGTTCTGAAAGACTTAGTATTGTGCCAGGATTGAAGGTTTGTATGCTCACCTGTGTGATAATCAAACAATGAAGTCTAAGTGGGCAGGTGCAACCATGTCTATACTGTTGTTCATGCCCTAAGCTCACAGTATGGTTCTGGAAACAGGCTAGTAGAGATATGAAGCTTTGGGAAAAGAGATGACTTTCAACTGATCACTGTGCAGTGAAAGTTGAGTGAACATGCCACTGTCTGTTTGTGGCCATATTCCTGGTTAATATAAATATACTACAAATAGACATCTATTTTCAGTTCTGAATAATCATGGCTTCATATTATAAAAGGAAAACCAGAAGGTGTTGGCTCAGCTAAGTTAAGCAGACCCTTCAGTGAACTAAGGGACTCTTAAAGATAAGCTGACAAATGAATACAGAGAAGGAAGAACATTACCTCCTTAATTTCCTCAAAGAGCTTGATAGCATGTTTGTATTCTGGAGGATCTTCATTCAGTTCCGATTCCAAATGATCCCAAAACGCCTTGTGTACAATTTGTTTCACTGTGCCTGCAAAGCTGTGGAGTAAGTCAATTAGATACTGAGAAGACTCCCAACCAGCTTCCACCCTTGTGACTGTTTCAGATGGGACTGATCACTTGTTGGGAAACACACCTCCCCAGATACTATGCCCTGCAACCACATCGTTCTTGGGTGGTGGATCATCAGGTCCCAAAACACAGTCCAGATTGCTCCATTCATTTCTCCTCTCTTTCCAACACCAGCACTGCTTTTTTCAAAATTCAAGCTCTTACCTGTTTTGTGGGTAGTCTTCATGTTTTATGCAAAAATTTGCATTTACAGCAATTTCATGAGCTAGAGTCCAGTTTGACAGATTTCTTGTAGCTGCCATCAGTTCATCAAATGTGATAACCTTGGGAGGGCTAGCTGCTGGAACAAACAAGATCAATTCAAGCCATATATCTATAGCTGATAAGTGCAATTGAATATACTAAAACTAGAAATCTTACTGCTTGCTAATTGGACTCCTGTACTCTGGAAGAAGCGACCCAAGACTACCAAGTCTTTATATCTTCCTAAAACACTAACTCAGGAAACTCCCAGCTTATCAGGGGTGTGTGTGTTTGTGGGGAAATACCACACAAGCCTCAGAACATTCTGAGGAGCATTTTCGTATTTCCACATCTGAACTAAGATATCTTTTTTCCTTTAAAACAGGATCTTGCATTCCACAGATTTCCTACTAACTGTTCTGTCAAAGCCACCCAACCAAAAGCATAGGCAGTAAGAGGTATCAGGTGTCCACTATAATTCCGAGCACAAGATGGCTATACTGCCTGTTGAAAAGGTTCTGAAGTTACTGACTTGCAAACCCCCTCCACTTAAGATCAGCAGATCTTCAGTCTGCTGTGGAATTAAGTTATACTCATTTTTTTAGGAGTTAGCAGCAATGACAAAACAAACTCTACACTGGAAAACAAGAGCAAATTCCCAAAGTTTCTAAATCCTTAAATTCTATAATTTAATTTAGTATTTGGAAGGCTGGTAACAAAGAAAGACAAAGAGCCAGCTGCCAACTGCAGCTCCACTGACAATCTTGTTTTAATATAAGACTTAATTTACACAGATGTAAGAAGTAAGCATGGTCTGCAAATGCTTACAGACACAGAGAAACCACATTATAACCAAGGTTTTATTTACCATTACTCAAATTATCCTCCTTATGCAAATGTGTGTTTTCTGTTTGATTCTAGTATTTATGAAAGAAAAATGTGAATTAAAAATTAATTATATGTAACTTGGTATGGTATTACAAATCTGTGTGTTACAGAATTAATTTTTAAATGCAGGGATCAAACAGAAGAAACCCACCCTTTGCACAAAAGCATATCTGGTTGAGTGGGAGGCTGCTACCAATGTCAAGGTTAGGAAGACCATGGTGACACACTTTTCTTACACTTTCTGAAGGGAAGGAGTGCACAGGAAGACCCCCATGGATACAGCTGCTGCTGGTGTTCCACACACAGGAGATGCACTGCTTCACAGCAGACAGAAAGCCATGCCTCTCTGTTAATACTCTTAAACAGATTCAGAATCCCAGGTTCTACCCATGACAGCAAAGAGAAACAAGGTAAGTTAGCCTTATTGGTCCATGCACAATGCAGGTAAGGCTGAAATAGGCTTACATGCTGGGGAGCTGGGTTTGCTTGAAGAATCACTGTTAAAGCTCTGCCTGGAATATTCAGAGTCACTGGAAGAAGCTGTGCTTTCCGAGAGCCGTGAAGAATCTGAGTCACTGTTCTGGTCATCATTGAGAGGCATTCTGATTCTCTTTACCTTGTTTACACGGTAAACAAGATCTGGAAAGACAAACAGTTGCCATAAAACCCGCACTTACTTTTGTTTGTTTCTCAAAAGTCAGCTACTGATAATTATATTGTAAATGAAGATCAAGTAGTTGCCTTCCTAAACAGGAAAAGCAAAGGAAAGGATTTGGCTTGACACACAGAATCATACAGTTATCAACAAACTATACCTGATACCTGTTCTGTAAGAAAGTTTTGTACCTTCAGCTGTTTCATACCTTAATGATTCTGTGGGAGACAGTCCCTAAATTGGTAATAGTTAAGGAAATGAAAGACTACCCACAGGAACCCTTGAAGCTACTTGTTGCAAGAATTTTGGTAGTTTTCAATGTCCATAAAGACATTTTGTGATGCCACCATCCCCCACCTGACCTCATGAAGAAGTGGTGTTTAGCAATGAGTTTCCTTCCACAAACAGGCAGCACCGAGTGTAATGACTGTGAAGCAAACACAGAAGTTGCAGGGGGAGAACAGGCAAGTAATTCAGAATATTACATTTCTGACACGGTGTAGCTGAAAGCCTGGCCTTTAGGTAGGTCTGTGCTCAGAATCAGATCAACAATGGCACAGTCCCAAAAACCAGTCCTCCTAGGAGTGAAGGTAGGTGGATAGGTTTCCTGGTTTAAGTCAAATAGCAACTCTGAGCCTCTAACATTCTATTTAGCAGAGACAACAACCTCCACTGACAAGTGTTGTGCTTCATAGTGTTTCTGTCTATGTAAAGAAACTGCCTCTCAGGCAGATAATCTGCAATTGCAGAAAATGTGGACAGCTGCACAGTGTGATACAGATGATTAACATCTGCATGACAGGAAGTGAAAAATATGTTCATAATAATAATATTAAAATGAGAACCTGGAAGTCCGCTGTAATTACTACCAAAGGAATTTGGCCCAGATACCAAAAGTAGCTGTCCATCTCTGATTATGGCCATGAAGCATTCTGTAGTGGACTTCATGAAGTGACATAGGCAGCAATGGTTTCCATCGACAAATTTAACTAATATATAACTTCATTTATTATTAAATCACATCAACTTCAGTAGGCAGGGAATACCACACTTTGCAACTGCTGAATTTGGAAAAAAGACACTTTTAGCAATAAAAGGATGACCTTTGTCTGTGCTTATGTGAATCAACGTATTGTGGAGTCCTGGGATAGACAAAAGGTAGCGAAAATTAAGATTTCTTTGTAGTGGCACCTAGCTATGGCTTAAAGCATTTGACTTTTTGGGGGCACCAACTCATCCTGAATAGGCCTTCATAACTTGATGAGCTACTACACTGATGAGCACTCCCCTGTTAATTGAGATGATTAACATTTCTTAAGTGTGAGTTTACTCTTCCTCCTCTCCCAAGAGGAAAGAAGACTCACTTGAGCATTTCTTGATGTCATACTTTATTTTTGTGAAAAGAATTGGTCACATTAGCAAGAACACAGCTAACAGTTTATCATTGTACTGGAGGAGCCAGTAAGAAACACTTGACTAGAACACAGAGGTAACGCATTCAAAACTTGCAACATTACCCGTGATCCTAAGCATCATAACTCTTATTAGAACAGCAATTTTATAATTTCTAACAAGCAAATATTTAAAACAGCATTGGCTAAACAAGACAGAGTTGCAAGAGAACCTAAAAAACGCTAAACACAGGTATTTTGCCTTGGAAATTGTATTTAAGTTACAATTAGAAATGGGTCACTAGTTAATGCTAGAGAAGAAACAAACTATTTCTTCAATTAAAATCTGTGTTACAGATCTCAAAGTTAGTGATGATCAGAAACTACTTGTGACAAACTAGTTATAGAACATACTTGAGGTTCTTCACGTTGAACTGCTCACTTAGATACAGTAACACTGTACAGAGCCTGCAAAGTTTTTATTACCCTCCAACTAATTTTTTTTCATCAATATAAGAACACTGTATTTCCAGGCTTTAATCTTGTATAACACCCCTTTATTCCCATACAAATAACTAACCTCCAAAAGATTAATGTTGCAGGATGTGGTCCATCAAAAGATTTGATTAATGTTGTTCGCAGTGTAGTGGCCCAAAGTCTTGCAAATCGCTTGCCGAGTGTGAGCAATTCACGGTGTGTCTACTGCTTCAGTTCAGGTGTTAAGGACATGGAAGAAGGTAAATGACCATTAAAATCCCAAATACTGTCCCACAATTTACACATCATCATTTCATGAACTTCCTCTTACCTCTAGGTACGACAATGTTAATAAACATTCAGCTTTGCAAGGTCCTTCTGAGAGAAGCACTAAACCAGCCATGAAGGCGAGTCAGCACTGCCATTTTCCACCCCATCTTGATTTCCAAGAAGATCAAGTGGTTAAGGTAGAATTAGAAGTCTATATACATTAAGTCCTTAAGCACTAGTCCCAGCAAAGGATCAATGCAAATTGTTGCATTTCAAAGATGCACATGCATTTTGATGCATCAAGACCATACCTGCACCCACAATATATGCACACATACAGACAGCAGAGCTGTCAGTAGGGTGCTTCAGAAGGCTTAATTTAAGTAAGAAGTTTCAACACTGCAACAGGAGGGGACACACAAAAAAACCACTGCAATCTTTTGCCACACTAAATACATTTCCTAGTAGAATGCTTCAAGCACAATAGGAAGTAAGAATGGGTGTACTCCGCAGATTCAGAACATTATTGCTAAATTCTGTGGTTAAAAGATAAACACATCAAACTAAACGTACATGAATATACAAGCAGAACCTGCAGGGGCCATCTAAAACACTTAGGCAAAAATACAGTCATTGAGCATATGAAAGGTAAGTACAAACCAAAAATGGCATTTCTAATTAGTTACAACAATAGACAACTGAGTCACTTAGTCTTTGCTTTAGAGCATACACTGGAAGAGCTGATTTTCCTTACATTTTTGTAGATAGCACAGAAGGTCTCATTAATAACTAATGGCCAAGTTCATTTAGAACTTTAAATTAGTATAACAGTCACATAAAAATATGTTAAAAAGCCCTTCAGCCTTGCAAGATCTCTTTGTAACTCACCATCTTGGATAAACAATACCATCTTGGGGTTTTTTAAAGTTTTCTTATTAATTATTACATATTAGGCTGTTGTTTTAATACACATATTAATATCCCAATTGTTCTATTAAAAGATCAGCCTGAGTTACAACCTGCTTTACTCTGCTGCATTGAAGACTACCCACATTTACATTTATGTTAGGTTGGACACTATCACAGTGGGCTTCATCACACCATTTTCTTTCTTTCAATCAGTACCATACTGTATGGTTTTTAAAGGATAAACTCTTTGGAAGACCAAGCTAAAAGTATCTTCCACATACACCAACCCCAAGACTCCAGCTAATTTAACAATGAAGAAATAAATTCCTGCTATTTAGACAGGTGAGGATTATTCTTTTTAGTAAAAAGAAAATTCATACAAAACTGTAGATGCTTAAAGGCATCTTGTTCTTAACTGGTTACTGCATCACCCAACTCGATTCTTCATTTAGAACTTATCAAGACTGCAAGATCAGGTTAGAAGACACACACGCTTTCTATTTCTGTAGGTTTGCTTTAGAAGTTATTTTACGAAGCACCTGAGGGGAAGAGGGAGGAAGACAGTTTCACAGTTGGGTATTTTCTTCAGATACCATCTCCAAGCAAAGGTTTTCCACAGCCCTGCTTTGTTCAAAGGAAGTGTGCATGGACACAGAGACTTATGAGTGCTCAGTCCAGTTTTACCACTATGAAAGTCTTAACTTTGTTTATTCTGCTGGGTTCACATTCTTACTATCTTCAAGCTGGCACCGACTGAATCTCATTTGGTCTCGAGTTTCCCTTTCACTGACTCCACCTCTGCCAGCACTCACGACATGAGAACAGAAAAGAGCCTTTGTTAAGAGTTACTTGCATTTCCTCCCGCCTCATTTTTCACAGCTTACAGCCGGCTTTTCTCCCCTTTAGCTTTCTAATTCCACAGATCTTGGAAGAGACACTTCTCTTCGTGAACGCTTAAAAACTGTATTGGCGAGAGCGAGATGCGGCCGAGTGCCCCGAGCGTTGCCCGCGGCAGTGACCTCCGCCCGGACAGGTCGGTGATGGGACCAGGGGCCGTGGCCCCCGAGGGGAGCCCGGGGACGTCCTGCCCGCTGCCCTCCCCCGCGGGGGGAGCGACACCGAGGGGAGCCGGCGGCTCCTCCTCTTCCTCCATCTGTTTTCTGCCTGTCTCCTCCCCCGGCCCCATGTTTTTAACACTCAGCAAAGGCAGGAGTTTGGCACTCTCCGACCAAAACAAACAGCGTTTCCAAGGACAGCCCGGGGGGAGGGAGTCCGAGGGAGAAGCAAGGAGGGAACACTCTCTGTCAGCTCCAGAGAAGGCGAGCCCGGGCACCCGCCCCTAAGCGCGCCAGCCCCCATGCCCCGGGGAGGTCTCGGGGAGCCCCTGCCCTGCTGACCGGGGCTGCAGGGGGGCACCCTGCGGCTGCGCCCGTCGGGGCGGATCGTCCCGCCGGACACTAAGGGATGGCGAAAGGCCAGGAGACACGGGGCAAGGAGAGAACTACGGACCCAGCGTAGGAACCGTGAAACCCACCTGCTGCAGCGGGTGCCCCCCCGGGGCAGCAGAGTGACGGGCCAGTCCACCACCTCCCTGCCACCCACACCGCACAGCAGGGTGGCAGCCCCCGAGCCAGCCCTGTCCCGGACTCACCCCGCGACTCATCGCCCTGCGTGCCCGGTCGCCCCGCCGCGTGTCAGCTCCGCTGGCCGGCCGGAGCAGCCCTACCCTGCCCTGCTGTCCCCAGCCGGTCACTCACCGCTGCCCCTCGCCGTGTTACGCAGCGCTCGCCGGGGCCGCACACAGCCACCCCCCTCAGATTTAAAGACCCAGCCCGGACTATTAGTGTCTTCCTCGGGCACGTCCATCTCTGACGGTGGAAGCGGGGAGGTGCGTCATCTTTTCCTGCCTGCCAGCGGCGAGTTATCCGAGGCGCTTGGGCCTGCCTCCGATTATGCCAGTAGAACCTGTCTGCATCTCCTCATTGTGCCTGCGACCGGGCACTAAGCGTGGAGAAATATGCGGCGACACGGGAAGATGCTTCGGCGGACTCCCCCGCGCTGGCAGTGGGCCGTGCCGGCGTGCGGGGGGTAGGCCGGGGGACGGGCCGGGTGGTGTTTACGGAAGGGCCCCGTCCGTCCGGGCCGGCGCCGCCCCGGCCCCGCCCCCGGGATGGGAACACCGACCCCGCGGAGCCCGGGCGTGGGGGGAAAGCGGCTGTGCTCCGCAGGGGACGGGGCAGCGCCCCAGGCCGTGTGTGCCTGCCCTTGTGCACTGCGCTGCAAAGGGAGCTATAACTACGTTCCTGCCCTGGTTTCCTTACCCTGTCGATGGGGGGAGGGGGGAGTAGTGTGGTGCCCCTCCACGCGCCATCTTGGCTCCCCACTGCCACCCCCGCCACCGCCGCTTCAGGGGAGCCACTCGGCCCCGTGCTGAGTTTAGTCACCCGTCTAGCTCACGGCTGTGGTGTCCGGAGGCCTGCTGAGCGCCCACTGAGGAACGCAGCACGGGGCAGTGCAGCACTATCATTATAAATGCTTTGCTTATTGCTGTATTGACCTCATGCCCTGGCAGCTTCACGCACCCACGGGGCCAGCAGTACCTGTCAGGGTCATCGCCTCTTCCTGTCACAGAAGCTGCGTGCCACCACTGCCTCACTCACCAGGAAGCACGGAGGGCAAAACACCGGCAGTCATCTCTGAGGCAAGAGCTCACTAGCACGCCAGCCTTGCCCATCATGAAGACAGAGCTCCCCTTCCTGCAGATATCCTTTAGCACACGTGGTGAACTACACAGAACAGATGTTGTATTCGGGTAGACCAAAGCCCACCGTAAGTCCCATTAACCTCTGCTATAAAATCAAGGGCTCGAAGCAGGGAAGAGTTTGGCTACACAAGTGCCAAGTGCCCGGCTGGAGAGGGAGCACTTGCTTGCAGCGATGCAGAGCACCTGTCAGCCCGGCCTTCAGAGACATTAAATGGGATTAAGTCCAACAGCCTAATCCGGTAGCTTCTATAAAGAAGACGATGTTTTAAATAACAGTATTTGCACTACTTTGCTCCACTTTGTGCATGTCACATGGCAATGACCGTCTGAAAGAGGTTTGAAAGGGCTTTGGAGAACACTGTGATAATATACAAATGGGCTACTTTGTACAGAACTGTTATGACTTCCAAGGACATCATTTATTATTTTTTTTTACATCAATGTTTTACTCAGACACCATCTGAAATATGGGGAAAACATGAGGTTTTGCTGTGAGGGCTGCTGACACCTTTTATTAATTAACCAGCTAAAACTGCACAAAGAGTACTTTGAAAAACACCAGGGACAGTGATTCAGGGTCCATTTTGTGTCTCTGCAGACTTGTGGAAACCTGTGCTGCTCAGTGGCCTAGCTTGCACAGGGGGGGAAAAGGGGTCAGCCTCACCAAGTGAAGTAGTTTCTAAATACTGATATGAAAGATAACTTCAGGGGGAAAAGTATCTCAGCCTAAAAGTACATCCACCTAAATAATGGAGTAAGAGATGGGATTCCAGAAAGGGATGGCTTTAAAACAATTTTTTTTTCAGCTATAGCAGTGTCATTCTCTCACAAGCCCACCAGCTGTTTTGGAGCCCATTCTTAAGTGCATAGCTTGCTCTATCTATCTATCTTATCATATCTATTCTATCTATCTATCTATCTATCTATCTATCCACCATATCAGAGATGTACATCTGTCATATATAGCTGAGGCACCAAGGACATGCTTTGAGATTCTGGTCCAAAAGCCAAGAATAAGTTAGACACTGCAGTACCCAGCACTTCCCCTTCTTTTTGGTTTCAATTCTTTCCTGTTCCAGAGGCACTGAAGCTATAGGCCACTATATGGATCTTGAAGTAGATTACCTACTGGAGAGATTTTCTCCACAGAGAAATTATACTCTTTTCTCACTTTCTGGTGTCCCCAATGTCAGCCAGAAAAATAATTGTGCAGCCTTTAAATTTCTTCTGCTCAATTAACAAGATCAATGTCCTTGTGTCTTATATAGCACATGCATGTGTATCCTGGATTTGGCTGGGATAGAGTTAATTTTCTTCCTAGTAGCTGGCAAGGGGCTGTATTTTGGATTTGTTTTGAAAACCATGTTGATAACACAGGGATGCTTTAGTTACTGGTGAGCAGTGCTTACACTGAGTCAAAGCCTTTTCTACCTCTCAGCGCACCTCAGCAGCCAGGAGGAAGGTGCACAAGAAGTTGGGAGAGGACACAGCCAGGACAGCTGACCCCACTGACCCAAGGAATATTCCATACCATAAAGCATCATGGTCAGCAATAAAACTGCAGGAAGGTTGGTGCAGGGGCACAGCTTGGGGACTGGCTGGCCATCAGTCAGTTGCTGGTGAGAAATTGTTTTCATATGCTTCACTTGTCTTTCTTGGCTTTTATTTACCCCTTTGTTATTTTCATTTTGATTACAATTTAATATTATTTTATTTTTTCAATTAATAAACTTATTTAATCTCAACCCGCAAGTTTTCTCACTTTTACCCTTCTGATTCTCCCTCTCATCCCACTGGGGACATGTGGGGAGTAACTGTGGTGCTTATTTCCTGGATGGAGTTAAACCACACAAAGGTACACATTTGGAATTTTGGCTAGTGTCTCAAGTCGACTTTAACTCTTGGGCTTTCACTACAGAAACACTGTTAATTGAAATGAAGGACTAGTTTGTGCTCACTCTTTGCAGCAAGTTGGCTCATAACCTTCCTTACTGTTACCAGTAAAACTGTCAAAGACAGTAAAGCCTATAATTAATGCTCTGCTTTATCCAGCAAACAGCAAGGCAGCTACTGAGTGGATAAGATGTGCAGCTGCATTTGGACCCGTGGGTCAGAAATGTCCCAGTATGTGGCTAACTCATGGTTAGCGTGGGAGGAGAGGGAAAGGGCAAGGCATGCTATAGTTTATGCCAGGGCCCATTACAACTAAGTTGAGAACATAACTTAAAGTCACAAGACATTTTCCCCTAATCCTAATAACTGAGCCAGGCAGATTGGCTTTAGTGCTAACAGATGGATGTTAAGACTCTGGGTTGACTGAGATCATCAGGCCCAGATTTGATAATAGGCTCAAGGTCAAGACAGAAAGACTACAAGGCAGGTGTAAGGATGCTTTCTCAGCTTGTTTTTCTGTGGAGTTTTCCTATATCCCAGGGAGAAATAAGTCTTATGAGAGGCAAATAGGGTTGCTGCTTCTCCCTGCTGAAATATTTGTCTTCAAATTCAAAGGCAAAGCAGAATCTTGACACTTCTGAGAGAAAATGGTACATCAGCAGCTTCCCCAAACACACCAGTCGGCAGTGTCTAGCAACTTTACCAACTTGGCAAATTCCTAATGCATACTCCCCTCAGCACTAGTAATTGGTCTTTCTGTACAAAGGAAAGAAGAGTTTGACCCACCGTGTCAAATACAACAAAAAGCTATTTGTAGAGTGGTACTCTTGGTCAGAAATAGCTTGAATTGGTTCCATGGTGAGAAAAATCTTCAGGTAGTACATTGCTAACATTTTCCTTGTCATTCTCAAGCAAGAGAAGGAGAAATAGTGACAGTTACCTATGCTACCTTACTCCCTGAAACAGATTTACATCCCTTGCTACTTAACATTGATGTTCCTCTTGATTATTCTCTCTGGTGAAGTCCATATGGCTCAGTTCTTATAGTAAACGATGAAATAAATGGCTTCAGAGCTAAAATCCTGGGTCTTAGGGTACTGCTACAAATCCTAGCTTTTCTAGGCCCTTCCTAAATAGAAATCTGATATCCTCTTCTCATAAAGTGTGAGAGAACTAAGGCTGTGGCTAGATGTTCATGGTGGAAACTGCTGTTGTAGCTTTCCCAGGGTGCTTTGTTTGCTGCTGAAGATTTCTACTCTCATTGTATTGAGGAAGACACATTATTCAGAGGGTTCCTCACTTGCTTTAGTGCAAGCCTCCTCATACCAGCTTCAGCCACCTCTAATGTATATTTAAGACAACCTCCTGACCCCATGCAAGCTCTCTGTTACTTGTTAGGGTCATGTAACTTCTGTTGTGGTGCTCATAATTTGCAGTCACACCAACATCCTCTCAGGTCTGTGCATTTGACAGAATTGTGATAACAAAATGCCTGAGACAATTCACTATAAATTCTCCTCTTATCACCCATTCTAGTAGTTACTAGAACATTATCTATAGACTAAACAGTTCAGTTCATCCTAAGCCTTGGCAGAGGTGGAACTGTATTTGACAGGTTGACATCAAGGCCTGTGATCCAGCTGACTTTACGATTCACTGTTTCTACATAATAACTCAACATAAAATTTATTTTTTATGTAAATATATATATGTAAAGGAAGAATATACTGTAATCAAAGGAAAGACTGAGAAAAGAAAACGTCTTCCAAGAGAAAATTTGATTTAATTTCTTGCTGTAATCAAATAGAGCAACAGATACATTCAGTGCCTCAAGCTCCAGCTGGAGCCCGTGGCACAAGAGAAGGCCTGCTCAGCCTTTCCTTTCCTGTCCTGTGCCGGGACTCGCTCCGTGGGGAAGATGAAGGCAGCAGGCTCGTGTTGGTGTGGGGAAGCAAAGAAGCACGCTCGGAGCGGAAAAGCTCTGCGGGCAGACTCGGTGCTGAGCTGTCGGTCTGTCCATCTCGGACAAAGCGGTCCGTGACCTGAGAGGGGCTTGCCCGGGGCCTGGAGCGCTCCTGCCAGCCAGGGCAGCAGCTGTTGGGTCCCCAGGGACCAGCCCGATGCCAAGTCTAAGCTCTACAGGCACTAGAAACTGGTTGGGCAGAGGGGTTGCAGTTGGAGAAAATAACTTTCTCTCCACGCCTTTCTCAGTCATTCCGGAGCTTGCTGCGGGTATTCCAGCCAAAAACACAACCAAGCAAAACAGAAGTTGCGCGAGGCACAATTCCGCCGCGTTCCACCACCAAAACTACGAGCGGGGCCAAAAACCGGCAGAAGGACCGGTCTGGGTTGGGGGACGCCCGGCGCCGGGGGCTGCGGGGGTGGAGAGCGCTCCTCACGCTCCCTCCGCGCCACAGCGGCTCGGGAGGGGATCGGTCACCGCGGGGCTGGGCCGGGGCTTCCTCTCCGCTCCGCCCGCCGCTTCCCGGTCCCATTGCTCCCCTGGGGATGGGCTGGGCCNTGCTGGGCGCCGCGCTGCCCGCCGGCTGGTACGTGCTGCAACTGCAGGAGGAGGTCGGGCGGAGCGCCCGGGAGGTGGAGGCCTCCGGCCGGCAGCGGCAGGAGCTGGCCGCCACCCTGGACACCGTGGTGCAGAAGGTAGCGCGGCGCCGGGCACCGCCGGGGGCGGGCGGGCTGGGCACCGTCGGGGCGCTCGGTGCTGCTCGGCGGGGCGGGGGTCAGCATCCGCCCGTGCAGGGGGACGGGTGCGGGGATTCGCCCCTTAAATAAGGAGCTGGGGAGCTGTCGGATGGCCTGTCTTGCGGGAAAGCGAACATGTCCCGTTGCCTTTCCCTCCTCTTCCGTGCTCCCTCAAAGATGCTTTCATGGCATTGGAGGAGCAGATGGAGTCAGGGCCGCGGTATTCCCCGTGCCTGCAAACGTGGCCCTGGAGCTGCGAGAAATCCCTGCCAGGCAGCGTAGATCTGGGCGGGACGGGGCGGGACGGGACCCCGCGGCGGTGGCCGCAGTCCCCAGCTCTCCTTTCCAGGGCCTGTGCCTGAAGCCATTTTATGGAATGCAGTCCGCACGCTGCATTAGGTGTTGACAGCGGTGCGGACCCGCAGGTCCGAAGAAGCCTGCTGGCCGTAATTCTGTATCTTCGAGGCCCGCAAATCACTTAACCTAGTGGGGCGAACGAGCTGCTCGTCGCTGCCTGTCGAGTAGGCAGNGGCGGGGCTGGCCCGGGCCTCCCTCCCCCCCCCGCCCGCCGCTTCCCGGTCCCATTGCTCCCCTGGGGATGGGCTGGGCCCTGTACGCCACGTCTGCCCCCCGGCAGGGACGGAGCCCATCCCCGTGTGCGTGGCGGCTTCCCGGGGCGGGAGCCGGGGCGGGGCGGGGAGCGTGGCGCGGCCCGGGCCGGCGCCTCCGCCTTCCCTCCATCCTCCCTCCCTCTTTCCCTCGCCCACTCCCGCTGCTCCCGCTCTGTGTACGACGGCGGCGGCGTCCCGCTATGTCGGCCGCCAAGCACCGGGGCTCTAAGGGGGGCAGCCCGCCCGCCGCCAACGAGAAGAGCGCGCNAAAGCGAACATGTCCCGTTGCCTTTCCCTCCTCTTCCGTGCTCCCTCAAAGATGCTTTCATGGCATTGGAGGAGCAGATGGAGTCAGGGCCGCGGTATTCCCCGTGCCTGCAAACGTGGCCCTGGAGCTGCGAGAAATCCCTGCCAGGCAGCGTAGATCTGGGCGGGACGGGGCGGGACGGGACCCCGCGGCGGTGGCCGCAGTCCCCAGCTCTCCTTGCCAGGGCCTGTGCCTGAAGCCATTTTATGGAATGCAGTCCGCACGCTGCATTAGGTGTTGACAGCGGTGCGGACCCGCAGGTCCGAAGAAGCCTGCTGGCCGTAATTCTGTATCTTCGAGGCCCGCAAATCACTTAACCTAGTGGGGCGAACGAGCTGCTCGTCGCTGCCTGTCGAGTAGGCAGATGTGCACGCCAAGGGACACTGGGTGGCAGCGCTGTCAGAACGGGGCAGGATCCTGCCTCAGCGTCCCCACACTCTAGAACACAAAACCCATGTGAGCTTCACCGAACAACAGAGGCTGTGCCAGAAACACTGCTGCAGTACCCTGCCTCCCACGTTCCTGCCGCAGTCTCTGGCCAAGGGAGTGAGACTCGCAGTGTCCAAGGCAGTCCAGGACCATGGAAAAGCTGTGAAGTTGCTGGCACAGGATGTGGCTCAAGTGAAGTGAAATAAATGCTCATTTCCCTCATTTTTTTCACTCAGGCCCTTATTAGCCTCCCAGCTATAATTTCACAAATAGCACTGTCCACTTGGATACATCCTAGGTGCCTAAACCCGGGTACCTAAACCCTTTAAAAATGGTATCTGTGATTGCATATCATCAACATGCAATTAAACTCGTTTGCTGGGAGTAGGTTAATTGGTTGGAAGACAGTATGTGAAGTTATGACTGAGTCAGATCAAGGAAAAGGAAATTCATGTCTCAGCTTGACTGCTTTCTGCATGGCATTCAGGTTCCTTATGTTCCCTGCGAGCTTGGGCTTGGGCTGGCAAAGGGGGGACAGGCACTGGCAGAGATCTTCTGGCTGTTCAGTGCTTCCAGAAACACAGTGGCCTTCACATGTGGAGATTATATTGTCAGTCTTGGAGTTTCCTATCCCATACAACAAGAAGGAAAATTCATGTCAGCAGGAGAGAAGAGTTGTAAACTTCAGGGCTATAGGGCTGTGTCTGAAGCTAGTTTTAAATCCGGGGGGCTTGACTCACGGATGACAGGACAATGATTTGAACTAGCAAAGGTTGTTGCTTTTTACTGGTTTTTAAGCCATTTTTGTAGACTGTAAGAAGGAAGAAATTGAAATGGCAAGCTGTAAAACTACAGTACATGAGTGTAGAACTTAGATGTACATGGAATGTATAAGCCCTTCTAATCAAAGGAATGTGGACAATTTGCTGCCTCCCATCTCCATGTCATTGCAGAAAATCATAAGTATGTGTTACATATTCTAGGAGATGAGCATATAACAGAAGTTTATAAATAGTTGGTTTCAAAGACAACTGAAACTTACTTGCCTTTGTATAGCAGATGGCTGTAAAGGTGGGGGAAAGAGATCACAGGGTTTCGATGTAACTCATGAAAGTTTTGGTTGCTGTAGTTTGGTGACACAGGAATTTGCTGTATTTCACTGCTTCACAAAGGTGTAGGATCCTGCACTGTACTTGCAGTGTGCCATCAGCACAGGCTGCTGTGTAGCTTTGCCCTTCATCTGACTGCAGAGAGCTTCTGTCAGGAGTAAGCATTATATAAACTCATCTGCTACACATCGAGGAGAAAGGAAATGATGTGGAAGGTTGGTCTTTAACATAGCACCATTCTCAGAGAGGCCAAGGTCATTTGGTGTTTAAATACAAGTTAGTATGACCAGTTAGAGAAAACAGTAGTCATTGGCTGAAGATACATTTTTATGTACTATTTGTGATGTTAAATCTTTCAAGGGCTATGGCTTCAAATCTTACCAGCCATGAACGCCAAAAAACCAAACTCACGTGAACGTTCACACACAGACCAACTGCTTTGAAGCTGTGAGCTTTTACCCCTCTTGTGCAAGGCTATTGCTTTGAGCCCTGGTGGCTCTCAGTCAGGACAAATCCAATTAGAAGCTGGTATATTTTGAAGACCCCAGTCCATTTTATTATAGTAGAGCTCTCTGATCTTCAAGTGGCTGGCCCAGATGGGGCATAGCTTCAGCTTAAACCATGAACATTGCCTGAATGCAGTGGAGGAGCAGGTGTAAAGTACTTCCACTGTGTGAAGCGGGATCCATCTCTGTCAGTCATACAGTTGCAGAGACCCAGCCCTCTGGAGAGTTCTGGCTATTTCTGATTTCTTAGACTAAAAAGACAGTTACTTGCAAATATGAATTTGGTGATTTGGTTGAAATGTGTCACTGTAATAGGAGGGGGAGGAGAACTTTCCTGTGTTATCCTGTTAGATTTCTGACCTCCATTTATAGTGATACAGAAAAAGCTCTCTGCTCTCTGTGGAAATAATGAGAATGAATGACAGCTAAGATGTAATGAAAATGAGGTTGGTAAGTCAGTCAAATGACTGGTGCCCAGCTGCAACGTGTATGGCAGTATTACCTTTTCCACCCCTCTCCCTCTGCTCAGTTCTAATTTCCTATGGGAGCACTAGAGAATACAAGTGTAGGGAATGCAGGGGCATTAGAAACCCTTTTACTGAAGAGGGAGAAAAGAAGTCATCTTAGTGGGTATTGTTCAAATGGCAGGGATCTGTCAAAGCAAAGGCAAGTCTCATGGACAAACTCTACAATCCTTGCACAGTATAGACGTCCTTGAAAAGTAAGGAGGATTTTGCCAGGGGTTTGCAAAAATACATAGAAATAACTTAATTTCTAATTAGGATATCTGTTAGGTCTTTAGAAAATAACGTCTAGGTTCTGAGTCAGGGAATGCTGGAGCCTGCTTCAGTTGAAAAGAAAAAAAAGGGCAGCTCTCTGTATTTCTTTCTAAAACCATATAAAATATACTTCTTTCTATTTATAGAATAAAACCACCCCTCCAGCTGTGTATCTAATCAGTAAACATGGCAGCCCATGTGGTATGGCTGATTAATGTACCCCTCAGACACAGGGAGTAGTGTAAGGCAGGGCAACGTGCATTACTCAGCACTTGCCATTCTGCCAAAGCCTTGAGGTATTTTCTGTGTGATGGATTCCTCTTGCAGCCAGTGGGAGTTCTTACATTGCTTTACTAAGTTTAAGAAAGTACAAGTCACACATGCACAAAAAGGTTTCTGCACAGTCTTAAGACTGATGCTCTGCTTGGGCTCAAAATTAAGTAATGCGTGCTTCCCTGGCCTGGATCTTACCTTTAAATGTGAGAATGTGGTGGCCCCTCACCCCTTGACCT
Source organism: Hypocryptadius cinnamomeus (assembly GCA_013400635.1). Lineage (NCBI taxonomy): Eukaryota > Metazoa > Chordata > Aves > Passeriformes > Zosteropidae > Hypocryptadius > Hypocryptadius cinnamomeus. The sequence continues at coordinate 45,118 of VYZP01071267.1, forward strand.
TCTCCCTCTGGCTGCTACTAAGACCAGCTGTAAAGATAGTTTTTGTAATTGGGAAGTTTAATAGTGTACCTGATGCGGTGGTAGGAACTTTCTGTTAACCTGAGCTAGATGCAAGGCAGGCTCTTGGCAGATGCTGTGCTTTTGTTCTTTGTGTGTACATACATGAGCCCTGCTCACTGCGAGTGCGGGGGTGTATGCAGGAGTGGGAAAAACAAGCTGCTAACTATTTAGAACATTAAAGACTTCCTAATTTTTTTCTAATCTTGAGAAATAGCTAACAAAAAAACCCCTTGTGTTTCCGTTGGTGTCTAGGAGCAGCAAAATGTCATTACTACTTCCATTCCTTGGCCCACCCAGCTCCCCTCTCCAATTTTTCCTTGTCTACCGCAAAACTTCTTTTTCATGACCAGGTATTGTTCTTTGGAATTCATGCCTGATAAAATATAATCCCAGCTTTTCTGTATTCAGAAGCTGATGCCAGATATTCGTTTGGTTTGGTTCCCTCCCCACCCCCCCTTTTTCTAAAGACTTGTGGTCTTTGGAACCAGGAATTCTATATAGGAGGGATGGTTCAGGGGTCTGCATGGAGACTCTGGAGACCTGAGTTCCTTTTTCACTGCCACAGATTTCCTGGGTCATGAGTGGCAGGTCAGTGAGGCCAAGGACCCTTAACAGATGGTGTATGTACTACAGAGCTGTAAGGCTCAACATGCTGGGTTTTTGTGCCTCCCATATCTGTATGCCACTGCGTGACTTGAGGTATGGGGCATGAAGGATTGCAATGTAATCATTTCCTCTAGTAACAATGTCTAAAAGGATTTTTGACAGAAAGGGTGAAATTACTGGTATTAACCATGTTTATTTCTGGCCTAGGTACGTTCTCTTCAAACCACATTTGGAGAATTTGAATCCATGATGAAAATTGTTCAGCAGAAGCAGGAGGTGAGCGAGAAGGCTGTTAAACAAGGGGAGAGTGAAATAAACCGGATCAGTGAAGTGCTTCAGAAGCTGCAGAATGAAATTTTGAAAGACTTGTCTGATGGCATTCACATGGTGAAGGATGCAAGGGAACGAGACTTCACATCTCTGGAAAACACAGTGGAAGAGAGACTAACAGAGCTGACCAAGTCTATAAATGATAACATTGCTGTATTCACTGAAGTCCAGCAAAGGAGCCAAGATGAAATCAACAATATGAAAACAAAGGTTGGTTCACTAGAACAGGCAGATGTCTATAAACATGAAATTAAGGTGCTAAAAGATGCTTTTGATGAGATGCAAGCATCCATGAAAATGAAAGAAAAGGACATAGAGACCTTGAAGAGTACAATAGACTCCATGGAGTCTGATGTGTACACTGAAGTGAAAGAGTTAGTCAACCTCAAACAAGAACATGAGAAGTTCAAAGAGGCTGCGGACACTGAACACCTTTCATTAAAAGCTTTACAAGAGAAAGTTCTGAGAGCTGAGGATTCTATTATGCAGCTCCCTAGTGACATTAAAAGACTTGATGAAGATTTACTACAAGTTAAAGCCAACCTCAACAAATGGGAAGATAATGAAATCTTCAGAAAAGCATTAGAAACTTTTGGGAAGAACAGTGAAGGACTGGAGTCTCGATTGAGGCACATAGAAGACAGCCTAGAGTCTCTAGCATCTGTTGCTGCTCAAAACAGTGAAAAGTTGGAATCTTTCCTTTCTAAGGGGGCAGAGTATGAGAATAAGATCAATACCCTAGAGAAAAGCATTACCACTCTTCAGGGACTCTCAAATACAGATGTAACTTCAGTCTCAGATGTTCTGAAAAATCTTGGTGAGGCACAGACTTCACTGTACAACGACATGGAAAACTTAAAGAGAAGCATCAGTGACTTGCCATCGTCTGGTGCTCTCCAGGATTCTCAAGGTTACCTTGAAAAGTTTTCTTCTATGGAAGGCTCTGTAGATGAACTGAGATCTTCTGTTAGCCAGGTCGATTCCGATTTGAAAATGCTAAGAACTGCAGTGGATAGTTTAGTCGCCTATTCAGTGAAAATTGAAAATAATGAGAACAGCTTGGAGTCTGTGAAGAGCTCAGTAGATGACCTGAGGAATGATCTGGAAAGGTTGTTTGTGAAAGTAGAAAAAATACATGAAAATATTTAGGCGGTGGTGCTCCTTGGGCAAATAATGGGTTAAGGAGAATAGCTTTTGTATGCCCTGTTTTTTACTCTTTTAAAAAGCAATTTGATACCTCCAAAGAGAATAAGAATACTTTAATAATAGAGACAGTTCTGCTTATTTCCTTTATTTCTTTTCCTTGTAGTGTTTTTGGAGTTTTTGTTGTTTGGTTTTTAATTTCTCCTAAATTTTGTTTAAGAAAACACAAGTTTAGTTGGGGGTTGAGTTTCTTAAGGGCTCATCTTCTCTATGAAGTTGTACCACTGTTAAGTGTAGTGGTGTAACTACAGCCTCGTTAGCATGGACACATTTAATGGCATGAAGGTGTTTCACACTGCCACTAGATATCCCACACAGAAGGGCTACAGCTGTTCTGGTTCCCAAAGCATACTGCTGCCCTCATGGAGAATTTTACTGGTGTGTTTTGGTTCAAGAAACAAAACTACACACTATCTTAAACTGTTCACTGTGATGAACTTAACAGTGGAGCAGGTGTGCAGCACATCATCTGTTTCTGCCGTTTGGGACTCACACGCGGTCAGTTCACCAAGGGTCAGCTGAGCTGTAGTGTATTTCTGTGAGACCTTAGTCTGTACCAAGGAACTAACAAGGTCTGAGGTAAGTGGCACTGCCTGGGGTAAGGCCTAGGAGATTAATTCTTTGTGATCACAGGCTTCTTTGCCAGCATCTTCAGCTGCTGGTGCAGAAGATCAGTGCTTAGAAGGGACATCTGAAGGATGGGATTAATTTCAAGAGGGTACAGTAATATTTTTGTCATATTTTTAGACTGCTTATGTGATTAGGCTGTGTCTGCCTTGGAAAGATCTAATTTGGTCTTTGATAAGTGATTTTTCTATAGAAATCATCACAAATTTGAGGGAAGAGAAGAACCAAAATTGCACCTGTTGTGTTCCATATATAACAAGCACGCTAACAACAGCAATAATACACTCCAAAACACACAAGAGGGAAAATCACAATGAAATCAGCAGAATTGCTTCTATGGCATATACATTTCCAGGTTTTCACACAGCTGACAGTGACCTGAACTCTTGTTACGTATTCAGGACTTGGTGCCTGATTCTTGTCACTATTTTTGTCACCAGGTGTCTGGCTGAGGCATTGGTAGCAAAGGATCCTTCTAGGAGACCTGCTGGTCTAGGAGAGTGAGGAAAAAGTGTCATAATTCTGTAGATGATCTTTTAAAAACCACTTTCTTGTGGAGCTTCTTTGGTTTTCTGTCTTTTTGGAAAGGATTTCTAATATCCCTCCTTTTCAAGTTTACTTTTGAACTTTTTCCAAATAATTGGTAAAGAAGTCTGTATGTGGTTACCTCGGAAATAGGCCATGGGCATCATGCCCACCTCAGCTTGGACCAGACAGATCCTCAACTGTGTTAGATGAAAATTCCTTGAAATAGCATCTCCCAGAAGTGGGAACAGCACGGGTGAAAAGGAGTTCTCCTAGGTAAATAGGATACTGAACCATATCCAGTGTTCCCACTGTAAGCAGGAAAGAATTGCTGTCAGAGAAAGAGGGAGCCATGGCATTAAGGTAACAGTTGTCACTGTTGGAACTGCACTGTTCTTTGTTGACTTCTCAAGTTCTTGAACAATGTTGTTTAGGTTACTGTGAAATGAACTGTATGGCTTATTTGCAGTATTTTTAATACATAATAAACATTTGGAATATTCTTTGCACCTTTTTTTTGATTGCTGCTTGCTTATTGTTGTGTTTCCCAGGGCACTTCCAGTGGGGTAGAGGGAAGGGCTTGGGGAAGCACCAGATGTGCTGCAGCCCTGTACTTGTTCTCAGCTTCCACAGGGAAATGCTGAGCCACTTTTGCTTGCTGTGGTTAAAAGCCAGCTCTTGGAAGCAGGGTTTGAGTCACACCAAGGTGTTGCTGCTGACAAGCAGACTCAGGAGCCCAAGAAGGTGATCATAAAGTCTGAAATACCTGAATGAGTTCTGTGCCAGACACTGCCAGCAAGGCCTCTCTAAGACTTCCTGAATGCCCAAAGCTTGTAGGACAGAAATAATGTGCAGAAAGAACCTGTGTGATATTTCCACAGTGGCCACTCCTTTTGCTTAGCTTGGAATGCTGGATTGTAAGGCCCATCAAGTGATACCATTCTCATGATGGATATCTGCCTTTTAAGAGTTTGGGAAAGGGTAATTTCAGGAGTCTAGGCATCATGAGATCCCGGCAATTCTTGAGGCCAAAGTCACAGAAACAGGTAATAAGTCTTTAATTAAACTACGTGTGCTTGCCAAAGCAGGTGAGCACCCAAGCCCTTCTATCTAAAGACATTTGAGATAACCCAAAGTTGGCAGCAAGCTGGCTGACAGCGTGCAGTGACTTCATAGTAGCTGCATGATGTTGGAACTTAGGCTGCTAAAGCCAGCAGTGCAGCTGGGCTGTATTTGATCTCAAAGATTAAACAAAGAATTACTAATTACACTTCTAGTACTGAATTTTTATGGCAAGCTATTGAAATTATTTATCTCACTAAATGAGAATAATAATTCTCTTTAAATAATAAAATGAAGGCAGGCACAGAGACAAGGATCCCTTGGCAGACTGGTGGCTCAGCTTTTATGTCTGGTTTGACATTTTCATCCAATACAAACATTTTCTAATTTCCTCATAAATACTCATAGACCACATACAGACCTAATTCTGCTCTTCACTGTCATTCTTCAACTTCGTAATAAAGCAGTAGAGAAGGTCTTAAGCAAGACAGACTGTGTGTTGCCAGCGTTCCTTATACTACTGGGAGTTCATCAGTAACATGCTGCTACAGTAACAAATTTCAACATAATTTTTCTTACCTGATTGATGGGGTATTGATCAGGCCTGTTCATTAACACTTGCCTTCATTTTCAGCTCTAATAAATGGAGAAACCATTACACCGAGGCACTGTGGACTTGATCACTCTTGAAAGGGCTTGCCTAAATAGCTACGCTGGCAAATGTGATGGAGATAAATCTTGGGTTGCTGCAGGGACTTCTTCCAGCGGGAATTCAACCACTGCCTTGAGCTAAATTACAGAGAAGGGCATCTGGTGGTCTAAATGCAGGCGTTGAAAGTTTCATTAAAGCATGGATTAGTGAATTAGTGGTTTTACTACCTTTTTTGACATAGCTCAGCTGGTACCGTAAACAAAGCTGCAGAGAGGTGAAATGACTTCGGGGAAAAAAGTCTGTCTGAGATGGACGAACACCCCAGCAGCCAAAAAACATCCAGCGTGGACCTTCTGCTTGGCTGGGCACTGCCAAGGGTGCTCTCTGTGCACTTTGGAGCACTGCAGGACAGAAGTGGCTGGGCCGGAGCGACTCCCCAAGAGAGCAATGGCGATGATCGCAGGCGAGATGTTGCAGGAGAAGAGCTGGAACAGACGGGGCTGTTTAGACATCGACAAGCGGAGGGGAAGGAAGGATGGAAGGGGAAGGAAGGAGGGAGGGCAGAACGAGCCCTCTCCGCTCCCCGAGGCTGGGGGCGCGGAGCTGGGCGGTGGCGCCGGGCGCCCCCTGGTGGCCGCGGCGCGGCAGCGGCGCGGGCCGGGCTCCGCGCCAGCCTGTCCGTCCGTCCGTCCGTCCGTCCATCCGGGCCGCTGGAATTCCCTCCGAGGGCAGGAGTCGGGAACATGTCCGCCTGGCGCATCCAGCTGGCAAGGGACAGGCTCCAGGTGCCCCCCGCCTCCTCTCCCCAGGTCCCGCCGTGGCACCGGCCCTGTCTAATGCTCTCCTGCGCTACCACCGCCCCGAAAAATCCTTCATCCACTGCGGAGCTGATTCTAGAGGCAACTGCCACTTATTCTGTCCAGTTTTGCCATTTTGCTAATAACTGGTCCCTGGCCCATTTGTCGTGTCATCACCTGCTTGGGTTATAGATGTTTAGGGAGGGGGAAGCTGTGGCTCTTTTGGGTTTAATATCAGCTCTCTGTGATACTTAGCACTGTGAGACGCTAATCACTGTTGGTCCTCTGAGTACTCGTACATTACTGCTGCCCTGGCCTTCCTGCATGCGTTTTAGTCATTGTCATCCTCCACCAGCCAAGAGCAGATATTCACCAATGTCAGACATGCTGGCTCAGAATATTTACACTCAGGACTTTTTGAACACCTATTTGTAAATCTTGGCATGAGGTCAAACAGCAAACAAAATGATTCCTTTGCCAAGAACCCACTTAGTCTAAAGCTGAACAGGGATGCTCAAAGGGCAAGTCTGCTTTGGACACCAAAACAAAAAGTGTATTTTGTCCTTGCTCACATAGGAAAACCTCTCCAGAGTCTCTAGTATACAATCCATTGCAAGCTCCCAATATAATGTAATTTCTCCAGAGTCTGTGCTTGCCCATGCACTTGGAAAGTGAAAGAACTTGGAAATCTCTTTATGTGAGCAGAGCTTGATAATTCCTGCATTTATAATGCAAATACTAAACCCCAGAGCTATTCAGAGTTAATACAGCATCACAGTTGTAGCTTGCTAGACCTCAGAAAAAGATCCCTGAACTCTGCTTTTTTTTTTTTTTTTTTTTGCTTATGAAGCAGGTGTTCTCTTGGTTGCCACAGATTTGCAAATAGTACATCTCAAAATCTTTTCCAAGATTTCCAGCTACTAGATGCTGTGCTTAGCATCATGGGGACAAATCTTTTCTCAAGTGATTCAAACTTCACTGCGAGAGGAAAAAAGCCAAAGAAGCAATTTCTTATTTTACTGCATATCCCGTTTGGGAAAAAAAAAAAGTTTTGAGGAAACACTAATTACACAATGAACTCCTGTGCCTCACCCTGGTGTCCATCTGCAATTCTAGAGGAAGAAGCTAGTTCAAATAAGGGTGGCTTTGTTCCACTCAGAAAGACTTTGCTTTGGCACTCTCTAGATGTAAATATGTCAAATTCCAGTGGATAATCCTTTCCTGTCAATACTGCTTAGGTTGGGGTTGGGATGGAATCCTAGAGTTATGAGTAAGGATGGAAAACATAACAAGTGGAGAAAGAATCAGGGTTACCTTGAAACTTTTGAATTTTTTTACTGCTCTGACTTTAAAAGCTCTGATAATTTTTTTTTCCCCTTGTTTCTCCCTTTTCACCAAACTTCTCAACTGTATATACATAGCGGGGGACACAGAATATTATGCTTAGATTTTAATTGATTTACAGTAAAAATCTGAAGTCACAAGCAAAGCCATGCCTTACGATGAGAGCCACTGAAGAGCTACTTGTTTAGAGAGAGCACTGCAAGAGACATGATCTAAACATAGGAATTTATATCCTTGTCAGTGGCAGGTAAAACAAAAACTTTGCAGTTCCCAGAGTGCGTTTGAATAGTTCACACTTTGGTGTCACTCAGACGAAAAAAACCTTACTGACAAGTAGTTCCCTGCCCTGGAAACTCAAAATGCTTTTGCAAGGGAGTGAGATCCAACCTGCAAAGTGGTGTTGCTGTGAGCCAGAGACCTGGGAAGGACAGCAGACTACCTCTAGTCTGCTCAGCCTGGGAAGCTTTTCTTGGACAACCTCTGCTAAGTGCAAAGTCTGTAAACTGAAACAGTGTGGTCAAAAGAAAATTTCCACCCAGATGGGAAACTTCTACAGAGTGACAAGGGTCCTGATCCAGATCCCACCCAAGTCAGTAGCTACATTCCCCTTTTCCTTCCTGGTACAAAATTTCGGCCAAAAAGCACTTCACCCAAAGCCACATTAGAAAATGTGTAATATACCCCACAATGGTTTCCAACACTTCAAGTTCAAATAATCCTCTCCTTTCCTATGAGTGCATCAGAGTTGCTTACCAGAATACCTAATAGCTAACAAATCTTCCCATCCTGAGCGAGGCTCTCCTTTTTCAAGATCCCTTCTCAGGGTTTGGACACAGCAGCATAAGAACATTATCAGGGGAGGTAGTACTGGCTTATATGGTTTACAGATTAAACAAATATTGTCTGTGGTGTTGGGGAAGCAGGCTGGGCCTCAGAGCATGCTTATTAGCTAATTCTGTTCCAAAGATTAACAATGTAGATAGCCCAATGCTCACAATTAGGCTCTGCAGTGAGGGACAGCCTTCTCCATGCTGTTGTTTCCAGCTGCCTGGAATTTCAGAGCAGCTACCGGTACATATTCAGCTGATGTCTTCAGAAATGCCATCACAGCCCTCAGAGCTAGGAACAAAAGGGACATTGATTGATCTGAATGTGTGCCCGGAGTGAATGAAGCTGTTGTTATTCCTATATCATGCATATAACACCAGTGCCCAGAAGTTCAAACAGGTGCTGGATGAGGAGATTTATTTAGGCACCTGTCCACTGGAAAGCTCTGGGCACCAAACCACTCTCCCAAGGACATATATCTTAGAATTAAATGTGGGCTTCAAGCACCCCATTCTGATAATTTTTGCCTCATCCCCATACCAAACTTCTAACATCACACATTCATGTCTGAAGATGGTATTGGTCTTAGCACATCTATTGACGATTTCACATTCTCAAGGTGGTTTCTCGGTTCTAATGTGTTTAGCATTTAAAAATAAGATATGCAAGAAAAAGAGCAGCTTTTCCATTCAGAAAGTAGATATTTGTATTGCTAATAATAGCCCTACTAAGCTTTTGTGACCTTGAGATTGATGGAAGGATAATTAAGGTTTGCCAGAGTCTGAATCCTTACATATAATTAACTGAGGTGATAATAACCTCTTAGAGCCATGCAAAATACCTCTGTAGTTGAATGCATTCAGTGATCAAAGTGCATTACAGCATCCTAAAGGAATGTCATGACCTCTCAGTGATTGCAGTTTGGGGACACTACTGCAAAAAGCCCTGTACCTGCTAAGTCACTGTGGTTTTAAAGCCACAGCAGCTGTAGAGATAGCAGGGAGACTCCTCCTGGACTCCTTTGGGCTCAGAAGAATCTCCTTTGATTAAGGCAGGCTGGGAAACATTGTAGACCTTTCAGAGCGTATTACCATACAAGCACGTTTGGGTTATCTGGTAACAACATGGGGTAAAACTAAGCTGTGGAGCTGTAGGAAGTGGGGGTGCAGGCCACAGTTGTCCCTTGTGTCACTGCTCCTTCCATCCACTGTGCAGACCCCAGACCACCTGCCCAAAGGAGCTGAGCAACCAAAGAACAGAGAGGGACAGAGAGGGACAGAGAGGGACAGAGAGGGACAGAGAGGGACAGAGAGGGACAGAGAGGGACAGAGAGGGACAGAGAGGGACAGAGAGGGACAGAGAGGGACAGAGAGGGACAGAGAGGGACAGAGAGGGACAGAGAGGAGGTGTGCTAAAGCGGTGAGGCACACAGCAGAGACAGCCACCAGTCCACATGGCTGGTGGCAACCATGGCACCTGTGACATTTTTATAGTGTTAACTCTCAGGTGTTTCTGCATCCTCTCCTGTCTCTTGTAGAATCACATCTTTCATGGGATATGATCCAAGGCCTATGGACATAAATAGATAGATCCTTCTCTGTTGACTTCCATGGTCATTGGAGTAGTGTGTGTGTGGCACAAGGAGAGGGGAAGGTGAAGAAGTACCAAATAGAACAGATACCTGCTGCCTTCCAGCCTCCAGCCCCATTACATTATTTTCCAGTGTTTGGGGAGCTTTATTAGTTTATGAATTTTCCAAGGCAAATAATCTCCCCTTTCTTCTCTCGATTCTTTGGGTATGGGTAAGCGTAGCCGCAGCTCTCTTCATAGAGAGCAGGCAGGCACAACTTCCCAAGGATATTTCCTGGGAATCACAGTGAGGAACCTCAGAGGAAAAGAAAACAATTCTTATCTCTACTTGCTGCTCCTGTTGTTTTTGCACATGTGGAATGTGTTAGGAAGATTGTTTACCTGAAGGGATTTGGTAATTGGATTCTGGTGATGGTTGTTTATATTAATTAACCAATCACTCAAGGCTCTTCTGTCTGGAAACAGTCACGGGTTTTTCTTTAGTATCTCTTTAGTATATTTATAGTATTAATGTAATATAGCATAGTTTTTATAAAGCAATTGTTCAGCCTTCTGAATCAATGGAGTCAGATGCCAATCACTTCCCTGCGTCAGGGGCTCCCTGCATTCAATAGGTAAGGAATACTTATCATGAAGTTGACAATAGATAGTGGTGTTATTTGTTAAATATAGCCCTTAAAAATAGTTTTTGGTTCAGGTCAAGGACTAAGATCAAGGACTTTAAGCATTGCAACTAAGTGCTCCAGAAGTGCTGGTAGCTCCATAAATGCAAGACAGGAATCACATGTTTGAACTGCCTAGAATTAGTGTGTTTTCCCCAAAGTCCACATGAACCACCAAGGGTAGGGTGAGGGGTTGCATTCTCATGTGGTTCAGGGGATTACTACTGACCTGTAATCTTGCTGTTGTCATGGATGACCTGCAAGTACTTTTAGCAGAGGTTGTGTGTCTCATATGACATCTTTGGGACCTGCTCCTTGCAGCACAACTGCTGACTCTCTTGCTTAGTGTGGCTCATGAGCCAGGTCTACACCAAACCTCAAACAACTGAAGTAAAGGCTGAATCTATCCAAGAGCCCTACGACTTTGTCCTTTGTTCAGATCCTGATTTGCTTTCACTTGCCTTCACAAAGCTCTTCAGTTTCCTCAGGTTTAATGTTTCAAGTTCATTAGAACTGGTACAATTTACTACTTTACCAATAAAATTAATTCAGCATCAGAGCTTCTGTTTCAAATGGTTGCACAGAGCTAAATCCCTGTTTGTGAAAGTATTTGAACTATAAAAATAAGCACATCTATTAAAAATAGTTTTTGGAGTGCAGTTTATTGTTCCTTTCAGTTTTTTTCATGTCACCTAGACAAAACGTTCTCCTCCTCCTAAAGAGCAGTGAAATAAATCTAAGTTCTTACAGACTTCACAGCACAACCCACGTTCAGGACTAGGTTTTTTTGCCAATGCTTTCTTGCATTGGCAAAAGAGAATTGAGAAAAGATGTACTGTAGTGAGTGAAGTTCAGTGTTTGCATTTTTGCCTGAACTGTTTAGAGGCAGCCTGATTTCAACATTTCCTGGTCAAAATCTGGAGATAAATTTGTATTGGGATGATGGCTGAATCTAGTGATCAGCACTTGATTCCTGTAAAAAGGAACCAAGAGCATGGTATGGAAATGAACATTACCAGGTGAATCCTGCTCACCTCAGTACTGCTGCCTGCCAAAGGGAAGAGGGTTTTGGAGGGTGCAGCCACACCGTACCTTGAGTGTGAGCCCAAACTTCCTTTATACCTAAAGCATTTGGGCAAAAGCTTTGGGCATGGGCTTAACTACAGATTTGGCCAGAGGAATCCAGAGGAGCTTCTTTCTTTCCCTGTCTCGCCTGCATTCCAGAAAGCAGAAGCAGGGAATTACTATGGGTTTATACAGGCAAAGAGAGGCTTGAAGACTCAGGCTAGCAGCTAAATCTCCCAGCATTGAGTCAAAACTCCTAGCTGAAGTGCTGACTCCCAATTCAAAGTGCTTAGGTCCCTCTGAAGTTTGTACTGAGTAAAGATAAACACATCCTGAAGTGCTTTGCTAATACCACAGGGACGGGCTTGACACAGGGACCAGGTCTGAGAGAGGAGTTCTTCAGTACAAATGAAAAAATCTAGTCACTGGGTGATTTATTAGTCTCTCTTCAATGATACTTTTGTTTTAAGAGGGCTTCAGTTACCCTCTGCTGACTGGAATTTTTCATTTATGTTGGAGAAGTATTGCTCCTTGACTTGAAAAATTACTTCCAGTGAGCAATAAATGCTGTGGGCCTCATCCTGTGGCTTTGGGCATGACAGCTCACCACCGGTCACTTTGCCACGGGATCCTTGCCATTCTTTCTCTGTTTTCTTTTTCTTGCCTTATGCTTTACACATGTTTGTAATTAACTTTTTCTTTTCTTTTCTTTTTTTTTTTTTTTAAGTTGCCTTGTTACATCTCCCTCTGTTCCAGGCTGTTAGCTATGGGTTTCCCTGTATTTAAATCCCAGACATTCCTCATCAATGTGCTTGCTGAAATGCTTTTACTGCTGGAAGAAATCCTTTTCTCACATTGTTTCCAGTACATGTGGTAGAGTGAGTCCTTGTAGTTAAAGAAAATTCCCTCCGGGGAAAGATCCTAAGTGCAGTGAACGGCTCAAGACCACCAATTAACCTGCTTTCAAAAATAACAGCAACATTTTAGGTATAGCTAAATTCTTCTTGTACATTGTAGCTAATTCTTCTTGTACATTTTGATCTTATTTGCACATTTCTGACGTTGAAATCTCTGTCTGGCTGTAATTTTGAGTCTTCTGTGCAGTTATCAAGGAAAAGCTTGGGTGTTTTGGCATATCTGTAATGTAGGTTCTATCAATAAGATTATTTAAAATGTTTTCTTTAATACGAGTCCTGCACTTGTGGAGAATCTTAGTATTGCTCTGCCTTATAATAACCCTTGGTAGGGATCTGTGGGGTCTGTTTGTTCTTGCCCAGCCTCCTCTTGCTCATTTTTGCATTTGGCAAAAACAAATATGTATTTCAAGGCAGTTCACCTCCACTTACTCTTTTCAAAGTCGAAATGAAACCATTTTAAAGTAGAGTGTTTACTTACCAAAGCAACTCTTCCATACTTACAAACAAGCAGAAAACAGCACATTGTTACGATGCTGTTATTGTGTCAGGATGTTAAATGTCTGTGAGGTGTGTGGGACACCTTCCCAGGGCACCTGGGGACAGCAGGGTGCAGAGCTTCATCGCTGCCTGCTCGTCCCCCCTGCACTGCCTTCGCAGCATATAGCAAAGGAAAGCTGTGGCACCCTTAGGACACGGTGTGTTGCTAAAGCCCCTAATTCTGCAGCTTGTTTTGTTGAGATCAGAGCCCTCTCTCATCACTCTGACAGTGTAAATGGACTTTAAAGGTAAAAAAAAAATTCCATAATACATCAACAACTATTGCTGAAGATGTTGGGTAGAACAGGTCTGGCAGTACCTGTCTTTGAGCTAGACACGTTGATTAACTGCCTCTTGCTTCCCAAATGCCATAGTGTTCTCAAAGTGGGGCAGAATTTCTTGTTTGCTGCCCTAGCAATATACAGGGAAGCCAGCTTCTGTCGACCAAGCTTTCTGTATAAACATGTACAAATCTTCCCAAGCCTAGTTACCTTTCTAGCTGATTTGCCTATACAGATTTGGACAGATCTTCAACACTTTGATAACATCTTCTTGCAAAGCCTAAAATTCTCCTAATTTTTCCTTATATTCCATTATATCCTTATATAGGATGATGAGAATTGTGCAAGGGGATCCTTCCACATCATCCAGCTCAGCTACTGCAATAGCAAGGAGCAGAACTCACTCCTGTGTGCGTAACCTTGTCTCTTGCTTCATGCAAGATTTAGGCTGCAGCTTTCTGCTGAGCCTTCTTCCAAGGTGGCCAGGAAGAGCAAGGTTGCCAAACCTCACTGCAGCCTTAATGGGATTCAGTCACGCAGTCCCTCACAGCAGCTGTGAAATCCCACTCTCAGCTCCATATCTGTTCTTTGCATAATGTTCACACCCCCATGCTGCAGCCTGGCTAGTCAGTCCCAAGGCAGCACCTTGTCTTTGGTTGTCTTAAAGGGCTGCAATTTAGGTTGATGTGTCCAAAGGAAACACATCAGATTAAAGAAGGAAATCAAGAGAAAATCAGATAACAACACTCATCCTCGCTACCCTGAAAGAAATGAGACATAGAGAACAGAAGGAAATGAGATATAGAGAAAAGAAGGAGCAGCCACCAACTAAATAGGTCAGGTTGCCAGCATGAGGCTATTTAGACAGAGATAGCAGGAGCAGTGATCAGATATCCAAAGCTTTTGAGATGTAGATTTAAATTCCCCTGGTCAATGGCTCCACATGTTCTCTAGTATAGCAGGGCAGAATTTTTTCCACAGTAATCCTGCTTTCTCCTCCAGGTTTCACTGAACATAAACTTTTCATGAATGCCCTTAACATGAAGCACAGAAGTCCTCAAACTAACACCTGTTGCATCTATTTTTATAAGCTGTGGGACTGATCAGTTCTACAGGGGATTCAAGAATAAAACATATTTAGTAACCACAAAGGTTTTCTATTACCATTATGTTTCTTTTCCTTTCAGAACATGGGACTATATAGCCTATATGTGCCACCTGCTGCTGTTCCTGTTTGGCATAAACTTTTTTTTTTTTTTTCTCCTTTAACTCGGTGCCAGATTCTGCTCGTGCTTGTGCCCTTGTAGATCCAAAATAACTCCCTGGGCACTAATGGTGCAATTCCAGGTTCTCTCTAGGGTAAGTGAGAATAGGAGCAGGCCTCTGTCAATTCAAATTTAGCCTTGATGCAACTTCATTGAGGGTGAAGGAGCTGCCATGGTGGTATTTTGTCCTCACTGCTCCACGACACTGAGTGTCTCCTGCAAGTAGCAAATGGAGTGCTGTCCAGCCAAACGTGGTGAGTGCAGCAGGTCACATACCTCTCATAAAGCTCTGGAGCTAAACTGGGTCAGTGGAGGCATGGCAGTCCACACCAGATAGAGAGGGGCTGTGTTGTTTACGTGAAGCAAGAAAAATATGTGCAAATGCATCCATGCAAACCTGTAACTGGAATTGACAGAGGCAAAGGGAGTTCCCCGCTCTGCTCTCTCATCAGATATCCTCGATAATAACCCCTGACAGAGAAAGCCTCTTCCTGGGCAGCTGCAGATTTAATTTTGGTCTTTGTCCAGCCCAAGCAGCTCAGATCTCTAAAGGAGTGGATTTTCTATACAATAGGGGTGGGATGCACCGAAGCGTGAGGAGGAGGCGGGACACCAGGTGTCTATGAATGAGCTAAACAGGAGCCTGAAATGCCTCCGGAGCCCTCCCCTGCCCCTTGTTCTGCCCTTGGACTGTAACACGGAGCAGCACAATGAATCAGTATTAGCCCCAGTGCAGCTGCGAGAGGTCAGGCCCTGCACTTTTGTACTGGCATCTTTAATTTAGGCTCCTCAGGGACTCGTTTTTTAAACTGAGGAGAGGGCTAATGCTCGAGCTATCAGGGGAAATTACATCAGTTGGTGAGAGCACAGGCTTTTAGGAAAGGCAGCTTGTACTTTAACCTCTCTTACCACACCCTCGGTGTGATGCTTAGGTAGCCTTTTCTGCCCTGGTCTCTTTTAACTAGCCTGTACAAAGTCAACAGTGCAGATCTGTTCACCTATTCTGCCATTGATCTTCAAGAATGCAAAAGCTAGAAAGCTTAAGAAAAGGGAATTGCCTTTGGTGGCACTTAGTGCACAGTTAAATCCAGAGACACAAAGTGTGACAGTAAAAGAGGCAGGGACAGATGCGTACTTTTGCTATATGCATCAAAGGGAGGGTTCAGATTATCTTTATTCTGGTCTACACTCCTGGGTGCTAAATATTAAGCCCTCTACTTTGGCTCTGATGCTCTACAATGCTGCCTGCTACCTGCACTCTATTATTTTGTACCTAGTTTTATTGACACAGCTCATGTTATTAACTGCAAGATGTTTCTCCAAGGAAAATCAGGTTATCCAGCCAACCCACAAGGAAGAGAAGGGATGCCTCATGCATGTGAAACCCCTCTGCCTCCAGTCTTCAGGCAATTAACAAGCAGCATTAATGAACTTCTGGGGAAGGCAGCCCTTCCTGTCTGGAATGGTGGTAGTTTTCACAGTGGCAGGAGAGAAATGCTGGTGAAGGAAACGTGGCAATCATTAGCATCAGGAATGGGATATGCACTGGGGAAAACCATTCACTCTAAGGAGCAGGTACTGGATGTGGGCACTGAACACCTGGTTGCCTTCTGTTTGAGACTATGCAAATCTGAAGTGCATGTAAAACATCAGGGGAACAGCACCTGCAGAAAAATTACAGTAGGTTAGGAAAGGAAGCAGGCTATGAAAGTTGTTATCCACCATCTGTGCTGAAAAGCAAAAAAAAAAATTCTCACCACTTATATAAATTAGTATTATTCCTAAAAAAGTGGAATTACACGTCACTGGCATAAAAACAAAGAAAAGTGAGGTCTCATAAAGAACAACAGTCTCTGGATTAAATCTATTACTGGTATAAACAAATGCATTCCACAGACCTCAGAGGATCATGCCTGCTTGTACACACGGTGAATTTGGTTCATTTTCCCCAGAGGCTTTTTTCCATTTTAAGTGTAGTGTGCATGCAGATGGCCAGAACTACAATGGGGTGTCCAGCTCTGTACCAAAACTGTCAGCTTGACTTCAGCAGTGCTGTGCTCTGCTGTGATTATATTTTTAAAGTTATACAGGAACAATATTTCAACTCCTTGTGAACTTTGACTTTTAGATCCTCAAGCATCAAGATAAACATAAAAAGGCTTTTAATACTGATAGTGTTGACAGGATCCCTACTATAGCTGTTAAAGCAATGTGAGCTTGCATATGTACATACAGATGGATATGTAGATATTATTGTTTCCATATACTCATATATGCATGCTGCTGTTTGGTATACTATGCACAAAAACAAAGAGTTATTAATGATTATAATAATACCTTGGAAATTAGACTCTGCCATGTGTTTTGCCTCAATTTATCTATCTTCCCTCAGGATCAATCTGCCCTTCTTTTCAGGAATGTTGAATAGCCACTGCTCCTGAACACTGGCAGCTATGCATAATCACCTCCTCTGAAAACCACACTGACTCTCACAAGCCTGCTTACAATGGGTCCTGGTGTGTTGGTGCTTCTCTTCAAATAAAAATATTCCTATTATTTGTCTGCAGTACTGTACTGGAGGATGAGTTCAATAATCACACCACTGGCAGTTGCTGTTTTTGAAATGGGGCTGTGCAAAGCTTCCCCTCAGGTCCCTTTCATCTTTGCCTGTCATGCTAAGAAATGTATTTTTGAAAACATATCTCTGTCATTAGGAATGCTGAGTCCTTCTGCAGCTTTTCCAAACAGCGGCACCTCAGGCATCTGTGGCTGTGTTGCAAGTTTGCAGGCAGGCAAACAGGATGGCCACCTGCTTTTTTAATTACAGAAGCATTAGCTGGTACAGAAGAAGGTGGCCTTTTATTCCTCCTAGGGCTCTTTTCACTTGGGCAGCCTCTGTGAAGGGTAGAGGTACCTCTGGTCCCTGCCGTTCCTGGAGGTAGAAAGGAGCTAATGCTGCTATGGCACTGCACAAGGTCAGTGATGAACACAGGCCTCAGTGTCCTGCTTTTTGGCCAGAAAATGAGTGGGGGTCATCGGCTGAGACCTAATGATATCTACAACTGATGAACACAGCAATTAAAGGAGGACATGACAGCTGAGAGGAGAATTACACCACGTGCCTTTCTAAGGCTAATCACCACAGACACAAAGGTTTTGCTCCTGCATTCAAACCGGCTGAAATCCATTTTACACAGATGCAGCCTGATGATCTGGTCCCAGGAGCAGTACTTTTAGTCTTTCCTCGAGTCAGATTTGTGGGTTCAAAAAAAACCTGTGACCAGGACAATGCCAGTGGCTTGGGCTCCTAAGGCAGATGCTTCTTTGCTCCTGAGGACCGTGTTGGGAGCCAGGCTTTACCAGGGACATCCTGGCAATCCCTTTGCCTGGAAGTCTCTTTGTAGTGGGGGTGAGCCTGAGCAAGCAAGCTGTTATAGGCCTCTCTCCATCATTAGAAGACTCAAGGCAAAGGAACCCTCCTCGAGTAGCAACCCTGAAGGTAGAGCAGCAACAACTTATGACATATGACAGAGTTTCACTGATCACTTATCACTGGCAAAGGGCAATTTTACACCAGGAGTCTTTCATGGCACCAGGAATCAGCCCCCATATTTATTTGTGATAATACACCCTTCATAGTTGTTCAAATCTGATTTATAAAGTCACACTGATTTTTTTTTTCAGGAGAAGAAAAGTAAATTCTGCTAAAAAAGCCATCACAGCATCTTGTGTACAACTGATTCCTGATACCATTTCCCAGTGAAAAAAGCTCTCAAAGAAAGACCTGTCTCTCACTCTGTGCCTGTAACAGTCCTAATACATCCCAGCTCTGGTTTTCACAGCTCAAGACATCTGTTCATCCACACAAAAACCAGATAAGCATTAAGGTTTTGTCAGTCTTCTCCTGACAACTTTGAGTGCAACACACCTAACACACTTTGAGTCTTCACCCACGCTCTGGCCAGCTTCAGTGATGCCAATCCCAATTTACATCCAGGTTTACTGACAGAAAATCATATTTACCACTTACAAGACTGTAAAGTAGTTGGAAAATGTTGCTGTGAGGCACTGCTGAGGCTGGTTTTGCAGACAGATTTTTCCAGTGATGCTCAACCACTTGGTGGTGCTACAGAAAGGGTCTGCTTCGCTTTCTAAAGCAAAGCAGGTTTCTTCTCTTTCATCAGCAGTAACCAGAGATCACATGAGATAAAGCTGTGGCAAGAAGCACCTTTCTTCCTTTCTCTTTTCTCATTTGAGTATCATCATTGCAGAGATCAGGTTGAAATCTTAGAAATCTAGCTATTGTATTTCTCCAAAGAATGTGTGTGTAAAGTTACAACCTCAGCCAATTCATTTCCCTCTGTTGGACATTTGATCTACATATTTCCAATGGAGCTGAAAACTGGAGGAGAGATGGTGTCCTGGGAGAATTCACCCATTTAAAAATGAATGTGCCCCACACTATGCCTGCTTTTCCTGATGATCCAGCTCTTAATTTTTCTCTGTCACTACCACTGGCAAGAATCAAGCAGATCCAAGAGCTCATGCCGCAGTGACATGGGGCAGAGGATGTGTGTCACTTGGTGTAAAACCAGTGAGAGCTGGGCAATGACACCCCTTCATCTCCTTGGAATACCCCAGGCATACTTGTAGGTGCCAGCTGGAACACGGGGGTGAAAGGTGAAACCTTTCTGCTTTATGAAGGCAGGGCAGAAAGGTGAAAATCCTGATGGGACAAAGGTATTGAGCTTCATGTCTAGGTTCTAAGGGAGGAAATGTCCTCAACAAGCCTGCTGCATCTGTCCCAACAAGTGAGAGTGGGCTAGGGACTGAGGAAAAGGAACAGAAGGATGAGAGACAAGACTTCAGACAGTATCATGATGAGGGGGGATGCATATGGAGGGAGAAGATACGTAATCTCCATCTGTTTTACAGCAGCATCTGGTTTACTCTAGGCAGCATAACTGGTCTCATTTTCATAAGCTTCAGTGCTGGCAAAGGCTGCTGTGTGTGGAGCCCTCACAGAGATTAGCACAAGCTGAGGTAAAGTGAGATGGATTTGGTCTTGCTAAAGCAATGGTAAGTATGCAGAGGTCATGTTGCTCCTCTTATTAAATTTGAGTATTTTTTTCATCTCAGTAACAGACCTTCAAACATGCTCTTTGAAAATAACTGTCCTGTTCCATTAAAAATAAATCTGTTTCTTTCTTATAATACAATTAGTGTCTGTCTTATAATTTGCTAATAGTTAGCAAAGCATTCTGTAGATCCAAGAAGATTTATTTCTGCATAATTCTTGGGAGGCAGGAAAGAGTACGCTAGTTCTTTAGGAGAGATAAGGAGACACAAGTTTAAAAGTGTTTTTAGGCCCTGGGCCAGATTTTCTGATTGGCCATAGACCACAGGGGAGATGGAGGCATCTCCTCAAACCTCTGTGGACTGGCTGGGGAGGGTGGCTCTTTCCTACAGCTAACATTGCCCAAAATGTTGGGTACTTTGCACTGACACAGGCAAACTGGTGGCATCAATGTGTTGCCTTGCTTCTCCCTGGGGGGTTGGGACTGAATCTTAAGATCTGTGTTGTCTCCTTGGGGTTGTTGAACTGTGACTGACTGTGGTTTCAATGCAGGCTGGAGAAGCCTGGGGGTGGCTGTCATGCAGACCAGCTAGCATCAGCTCCAAAGAAAATGACCTGTCAGCATGGCAAAAACATGTTCTCCCACCCTTAAAGCCCTCCATCCCAGGCCTGACACTCACCCTCCTGTGGGTCCAGCAGTGAGGACAGTGCTGGAGTCAGAGGGGCTGTCACTCTTGGATGACAGTGCACGAGGGGCTGGCATCCTCTGCTCCCCTACACTCCCCACGGGATTTTAGAAATTTGCAATTCCCCTCATGCTACATGAGAAACACAAAGGAAACACAGAGAGTCATAAAACTTTCCCTCTCACAATTCCCTAGCCAGCAAAATGAAATTTTCATGCATAATGAGGCTTTGATCAAGTTTGTCACTTAGCCAATTTGCTATTGATTTAAAGAGTCCTCTCTGCTAGCAAACAGGCATAAAGAATGGGATTTTTAAAAGATCTAATAGAAAATTATATTTGGTTCTTGGGCATCTATACACAAACAGATGCATTTTCCATTTAACTGCTCTTTGTAGTTTGCTACCTGAGAATTCTGGGTACATATTTTTCCTGTGAAAGTCATGCTGGATCGTTGGTTCACGTCCTAAAGCCATAATATTCTGTTTATATCTTTCTAATCACTTGCCATAAAATTATTATGTTGCCATTAACATTTTTTTATTATTTGACCTAATTTTTTTACAAGTCATAGAAAACACTATTTTCTAAAGCCAGGAAGTGGCTGCAGACAAATGAAAAGTAAACAAAATAAAGCTAAAGGAAGCTGGCAGTCTCTGTGCTGAATCTATTTTCTAATTTAGTATTGTTTTGACTTTGACAAATTAATGGTCAGTGAAGGAAAAATACAGCCAGTCTTACAGCTATGAATTCCAGTATTTCAATGGGAATTTAAAGGGAAGTGAGGAAGATGAGATGATTTCTCCACGTCAGGTTGTATCCCTAGCATGGAGACTGTGGCAAGGGCATGGAGTTGTCCACTGCCCCCTAGAACACCTCCAGGAGGGGAAAGCACTGCCTTTTGACAAGGCATAACTCAGTCCTTTCTCCCCTTTGTCTGTGGAGGGCAAGGAGGTTACTAGCCA
This sequence comes from Hypocryptadius cinnamomeus, assembly GCA_013400635.1. NCBI lineage: Eukaryota > Metazoa > Chordata > Aves > Passeriformes > Zosteropidae > Hypocryptadius > Hypocryptadius cinnamomeus. The sequence goes on from VYZP01071267.1 coordinate 66,196, forward strand.
GCCTGTAGCACCCGTGGGCAAGGAGGGAATAGAGAGCCATGCTGTCATCTATTCCCTACAGATTTGTCTCCCAACAAAGTCAGGTGGCACACAGTGCCTGTTTGCCCACTCAATATGAACTGCATACCTACACTGCCAAGAGAAGTGATGCATGTTATCAGTCAAATATAACAAGTGCTGCTCTGTCTGATGGGGTACACTGCATGCCATGACATGGTAATGTCATGGGGTCCATTTTTGGTAGATTTTCTGCCATTATCCCTGATATCTGCCAGTCAGTGACAGTCTTGTGGAAAGGTTTGCTCAGGTGTATCCAAAGGTATGAATGTCCAGTAACTCACTGGTGTCGCATGCAACGTGACTTTTAGCAAAACATCTTGCACTTAATCTTCTTTGCTCTAAAAATTACGTATATTTAAGAAAAACATATATACTCTTACCTGTGTCTTTTTTATTTCCAACACTATTAGAGCAGCTTTAATCTTATATTTTGAAGAAAACTGGTTATGCATCAAACAGCAGCATGAAAAGAGCGATACAATCTAGACACAGACCCACAGACCTCAACATCAAAACAAAAGTCATGTGCAAAACATACTCTTGGTTTCCTACACAAAAGCCACAACTAAGACCAATACCTCTCTCCTTGTAGGATCTACCCAGTGGCTGTGATATCTCCATTCAATCGGACTGGGCAGGAAATCCCAGAGTCCTGGAGGGATGCATCTGCCCCATCTCATCCATGAGTCATCCAGGATGAAGGGGTCACAATGGCAAAAGTTCATGCTTCCCCATTATGTTCCCACACAAACATCTCTGAGCGAAGACCCTGAGGCACGCGGCTCCCTGGCGCAGCCCCCAGCAGGACGACACCCGTTCCATCACCACCTCGGCTGCATTTCCCTCCCCTCTCTGCCCCAGCCTCCTCCAGCCCCAAACCACCCCACACCAACCTGGGACTGCACAGCTCCACCCTTTTCCGCCACAACCCACAAGCACCACTGAACACCACCTATGTTTACAGGATAAGAGCCTGTGGCTTCACCACCAAAACCCAACAGGAAGACTCCTCGCTTTTGTGCAGCATTGCATCGGGCGAGTTGGGGCTGGAGGAGTTGAGCGATGGTGGCTGGGGATGGCCACTCGTGGTGATGCCTTGGAGAAGCTGGTGTGTGTGAGCTATGCCCAGAGCAGCTGTTCCCGGTGTGGGAGCTGGCGGTGGGCGAAACAGGCCGGGTGCAGATCTGGCTGCCTGCACACAGCCTAACGGGCTGATGGTGGAAAGCAACGCCCTCAGTCAGTCTCTCAAAATAAGGGCAAAAAACCAGAAATGGCAGAAGGGACGGAACTGAGGGCAACGAAGGGAAGTAATGAGAGGAGGAGGGCGTGCTCCTGAATTACTCAGTTATGTTTTAAATGTCTTTTTTTTGCAGTCTGCATTGTTGGAATGCGCAATCCATTGACCGTTACTGAATGCAATTCCCTGCTCACAGTGTTGCAACTTGTATGTGAATTTTAATCCTGAAAGGATTCATGTACAGGGAGAGGGAGGGAGCTGGCAATTTGGATTGTATTGCTAATATAGTTAATAAAATTAATATAAAGTAACACCACAGAATTTCACTGAAAGAACATCTAAACTGAATAAGAAATAGGAAAGCAACAGGAGAAGGAATTGTGTGTGCTCAGTTCTTCTCAAAGTTGTGCAACAGAAAGACGCTGAGCTTCAACCACTACATTTCAGTTTTGTCTTCTGTGCAGTTCGGGTTGTTTCTTCTCACTTCTCTGGTTTTGAGGGTCCCAGTTTATCAATAACTGTGGGGAGTTTTGAGGAAATGTTGACTGTAGAAAAGCGTATTTTTTATGGATAAAATCATGTGACATAAGCATACAGGCACACGTGCAGATATAAACAAATTTTCAGATCTGGAGATATCAATTGAGCAGGTGACTGCTATCTTCCGTGCTATGGATATCCCAATAAAACATATCAAGTAGCAGAAGAAATGGAATAGTATTACAGGTAAAAATTATAAGACATTAATGGTCTAAATTCTCAGGAAAAGCCACAGAAGCAAAAGTTTGAGGCTTGGAAATGGAATTTGAAAAGGTATTTTATGGACATATAGCTCCTCTCCTATTCAAAGTCTTGTAGTCTTATGAAGAACCCCAGTCTTAATTCCAGAGTCCTCTCCAAAAAGGTATTACAAGTATTCCTCAGTTTCTTCACTTCTCATAAAGCTCTATAATGGGTCCGGGATCCAGATTCAGAGGGCTTAATTTCCTGTAAGTCTTTATTCTTCCTACTGCATGGACATCTCAAGAGTCCTAGCACCAATCAAAGAACAAGAAGAGACACATGAATTTAGATGGACATTATAACCTCTGAATGTGGGCTCTGTCAGTGATCATTACTTGACTGAAGTATTGTTTTAACAGTGAACTGACATCTCTGGATGCAAACAAGACACACCTCAAAAGACTACTACTTGTCAAGGCAAAGTTTTTTATATGGCTCACTACAGAGAAAATCAGCATTACAGTCTTAATCCTGAACTTTTTGACTCCTGCAATTTTCATAAAGCATGCAATTACAAGGATTGGATGTGATTTGCCAGGGTAGACAATACACAGATACCTGCCACAGCAACCAGATGGATGCCAGCTGTCTCTGCCAGCACTGCTTTCTAAAGGATAATCCCTATCCTTGAGTGGAACACATTAACATGCTTTCACTTCATCAGATCAAAAAGCAGGTACTTAACACAGAAGAGACAGTTCCATTGAGAGAATGTCCTCCAGTTTTGCCTGCCAGTATCTTCCAATGATTTGAAAGTCATGTCATATTTAGATTTGCAGTCTGGACAGTGCTGAACACTAAAGCTTGGTCCAGCAAATGCATACACCCACACTGAGCTTGATCATCAAACATGAGCAGTCAAAGCAACTCAATTGACTTAACTATGGTTATGTTTTTCTCCATGTACGGATTATAAAGCTCAGCAGAGAGGACTGAAACCTAAGGCAGCAGCGTATTACTATCCAAGAACACATGTCCACTGCATCCAGGAGTCCCTTTAGTACTCATTTCTCCTCTTTCCTCTATCTTACAGTGTAGGGAACAGCCAAGGAACATATTCCAGCTCTCTGACAGCCCCTGGAAGCCAATCTGTGTAAGGGTGGTAACAACACTGTTAAACAATTCACAAACACTGGAGAATGCTGAAGAGCAAAAGGTCTGAGTGCAGATGATACCATCTCACCACGTTGCCATATGCATAATACTTGCACAGAGAGTTTCAGTTGGTAAATTGAGTATTTTAGCAAGTATCTTTGAAATCCTGTTTTGTTTTGTTTTTATTTAGCTCAATACATGGAATAAATTAACATCAGCTCTATGAAATTCATGTCTCATTATAAAAGCTGTCAATTTTTTGAGGAGCCCTAAATATTTGACTGAATTCTATTAAGCCAGTGGGCTTTTTTATCCTCTATGCCAGATAGAAAATAAGTTGTGCTGTTTTGAAAGTTCATGGTAAAATTAATCCTAAAAAAATGCACTAAATGTTATAATAATTTTTTGCTGCTCGCATGTTGCAGTCTTTTAAGATCATTTTCCAATGCACACTGACTTCAGAAAGGTAACCCTCCTGAAATCAATGGCTTTTTCTTGTTATTGTGATAATCTGTATAGTTTAGATTTGGTACAACATATCCTCCAATATTGTTTTGCAAATTAGAGCCTCGTCCTATTTCCTTTGAAGCTGGCTAGCAGAAGTCTGCTGGTTTCAATGGGAGGATAATTCCTTTTTGTGAATAAGGAAAAGCAGTTATGTAAAATAATACTGTCAGAAATTAAGCATTCCCTAGTGGTGTCTATAAACTCAAAGAATTGAAATTCTTACCAAATGTTTATCTCAGAAACAATGAAACACTACATGTTTTACACAGACTTGCTAAAAATTGAAAGGAAACATCTCTGTATGTTGGTGATACATTCAAACATATGTATACTTCTATATGTATCATTATTTTCAATTATCATTGCTATTACACATAAGCACAGCAAGTTACTTTTGTCCAGTTTCAATTTACATATCTAATTTGCTCAATGTCCACTGGCTTCACATTTAAGAGCACAGAAATTTAAAAGGAAAAGTGGTATTTCTTATGCTACATAGTACCTGTGCTTATTGCATTACAAAATCAGCAGTTTT
>VYZP01071272.1:0-12880 GCA_013400635.1 Hypocryptadius cinnamomeus
ATAATCAAAGTTCCTGAAGAGTAAGTGTAAAGAATAAAGACAGAATGCTTGATGGCAATGGAAGAGCATTTTGCTCCCAGATCCACTGTGTTCTTTAAGAATGGTGGAAGTACTTTTGTCATTGCATGAGATTTAGCATGCCCTGCATTTTTCTAGATGACAGGTAAGAGAGAGAAGTTTATCCAAAACTTAACTAAACTGAAAATTACCCTGTGGGTTGGAAAGGGATTGTGGGTGTCCTACCAGAAATAAAATGTACCTGATTCCTGCTTCTTGAAGCATGGCTCCCACTTTGCACAAATTCTTTTTGAGGAAGTGAAAAAGTTCTCTAGCAAAGGAGCTGTTGAGAATTTTGTGTTCTCTAAAAAAAACAATTCTTGCCATGGTACTTCTAATCCAATTGATTGGATGTAAGAAAGAAAGAAGCTTTACAGACCAGTCCCACGGTCTCTTTATATACCAGTCCCATGAAAATCATGCATCTGAAAATCTCCAAAACTGATGAGGTGGCATTCTCACACCTTAAATGCTGGCTATAAGAAAACAGAAAGCATTCTGCCAAGAAATAAATTAACAGTATTTGTATAAACATTTATTAGCCATTGTTGGTTTGGACTGAGATCCAACACAACAGGATGGATTTAAAACACAGGAAACTGAAGAGGTTAAACAAGGTGAGTACACATATGTACTTAGTACATGACAGTGACATGCCCAAGTCACTGTGTTCACAGTTGCATTGAGAAAACCTTGGGAGGCTCTTCTTCCAAAGCAGGCATTTTACAGCACCATCAACCAGCAATCCAAGAGAGGGAAAAAAGACAACAGCTGGCACATAAACTGTGTCTGAGGCTTCACAAGTTGCTGCATTCCATGTCAGTTAAAACCACCACCCCTAAATGTAAATATTCTCCTGATAGCTCCCTGCCTTTTCCAGGAGCATTTATTGTATCTCTTATTCTGTTTTCTGAGCATGAAATAGGGAAATGCTATTTCCCTATAGCATTTCCCTATTTCATGCTCAGAAAGCAGAATAAGAGATACAATAAGTGTATTGTATCTCTTGTTGTAAGCAATAGACAAAATGCTCTAATAAAAGTTTGTTCTTTTGATTAATCACAAAATTAAGCGGCCAATGAGACCTGATAAATTAAAGAGAGAACAAGTTTAATCTCACAAGAAATTCTTATTTGACCTTTTCCTCTTTCTCCTGACTCCCTCTTCTTTATCAGGAGATATGAGATATTTTGAAGCATCATGAAAATCTGGAAATATTCCTCTCATCACAGAGTCCACTGCTAAAAGGTGTACCTGGTGTGAGATACCACATGGGGCCACTCTGCTCTGGATACAACTATCAGGATCAGGGAAGATCTCTCAGCATTCTTTTAGCCTAAAAATCACAATTCTTTCAATGGAACAAAGTTTCCAAATGCATAAAAATCTACTGTTTTGCTGTTACACCAGCATGCCCAAGGATCATGATGCTTGGAGTACTTACACAGTAAGAAATGTCACATAGCTGTTCACTGGAAGAAACAGCTGTGCTTTAACCTCACTGTCTGGCCACACTCAACAGGAAAGTGAGAAGGCAAAAAAAGGGAAGCAGACAAGAGACAGTGAACATCTTGCCTTACCTTTTCTTTCCATAGGATTCTTCTTTAGTAAACAAAATTATTGGTTAATATTACTTTTTAATATGCAGAGAGTTTTATTCACCGTCTCAAGGCAAAGTGCCAGAATTAAGCAGAGAGCATAAGAGCTCAAAACGCTGATCAAACCGTGTGCCAAAGTACTTTTCCTCCCTTGCTTTCTTGTCTGCTATAAAAGCAGTTATAGAAACCAAGCAGTGATGCCATTCATTGCATTTAATACTGATGGCTTCCTTTACCTTGAGGTAAGAAGCCAGCCAAACAAAAAGAAATAAGCGTTCCAACGAGAACAGGAATGAGCAGGGTACTTGGTAGCATCTGGCAGTGTTAAGAAACTAAGCACCTAAAGAGGCACATAGACCAACATAACAGAAATAGAAGTACTTGGCCATTGTTCGAAACTATCTTACTAAATGCTCCTCCTGGATTTTACTGCAGTTTCTCTTTTATTTTCCAGCAGGACTGCTCCACAGTAATCTCTACCTGAATTTTCTATCTTTCCTTTGACAAGTAATGTGCCAGACATGAGTCTGATGTCTGGCAGACCTGTGCCTTCTCAGAACACTGGCCCAGAAAGGCAAGTTAAGTGGATTCAAGGTCCTTCCACCATCAGCTCAAACCTCTGTGACAGAACCAGGCAGCAGCAACACCTCTTGCACAGGATCAGTCACCTTCTCTCAGTACCTACAGCAGAAGTCCAGTTCCCTTCCTGTACTAGCACATGATACAAAGAGAGATACAAAATGGTTTAGGAGTAGCTGAGAGCTTTTGAACAAGTTTACAGGCAAGGTGACCCAAGGAGAGTAGGTGCACAAAGAAAGTCGGCAGATTGATACAAAGGAGGAGCTGTGCTGTATGGAGGGGCAGGGGAAATGTAAGAGGCTCTTGAGTCCAGTGAGCTGCTGACTTTTTTGTATCCATAGGAATATCATTCTAACAGCTTGTTCTGGAATACTTTCAAGTAAAACAAGACCTAGGAAGTGGCTATCCTTTCTGTAGTAAGAAAGATGAGTATTTTGAGTCAACGTTGGGAAAAAAATAAGACAAGAAAACAAGAGATTGTTGTTACTAAGTAGAGAAAGTATGTAGTATATATGGTCCACATGTAAAAGAATAAAGCACATGTAAGAGAATAGCACCTCAGTAAGAAATGATCCTTGCAAAATCGACTATTAATCTAGCTCCTGAATAATTAGCATATTCAAAATACTTTGCATGATTCTTAAAATGCATTTCAAATTTTTTAGGCATTTTAGAACACTGATTGGGAAGTTTAGACATTAAGTAGCAAAATGTGAATGTTTCCAGAGCTCCAGAGTACACATTTCTTTCCCTTACAAATAAAAGTGTCTTTCAGGAATGGCCTCCAAGGTAAGTAAACTGATGATACTTTTCTTTCTGGTCAAGTTTGGGGAGTTTTGAGTTTCAAGCCTCAATGAAGTCCAGGAATTTATTTTATTTATTGTTTTCATTTTTGACTAAAAAAAAATAAATTAGCTGAGTGATAAAGACATAGTCACCTTTAAAGTGGTTTCTTCCCAAATCAAGACAGTTCTGACGCTTTAGAGGAAAAATATCTGTGTGAACGACACCAAAGACACTCAAAGCAGCAAGTCTGAATTTGTTCCAAGAAATCCTTTGGCTTCACACACAGAAACACCAGCACTAGAGTTTAGGGATAAAAGAATCGCTCTCTCTACTATAAATATAATTCCTTTTTATTTCTAGAAAAGGAGTTTTACAAAACCAGTAAAAATAGTTTTCCTCTGAATCTTCCAACAGAAGATTCAGACAATGCTCAGAAATGCTCAGAGACAATCAAAGCAGATGAACTTCTATCATTAAATCCTTCTCAGAGAAAATATTTGGACTACTATCAAATTCTTACCTAGACCACAGAAGCAGGACAGAAAATGTTCATGTCTGTGTTTTATCCTCCTTTTCTTTGCTTAAAAGGGTTTTGATTAGTAGGCATAAGGAATAAGTGCTAGCTCTCATTTCCTGGGGAAAAGTATGCCCTTTGTCCCATGTGGGCAGAGACTAACAGCTGCAATCTACCTATTCATTTTGGCAGGTGACATCATTCTAAAAGGGTTGGTTCTTCCAATAGAGGAAGCCACAAGGGACTGATCATTTGGGGCAATAGTCTCCTTATCTCATAGCCAGACACAATTTTGATCAAAGCTTTATTGTGTATGAAAAAAAAATATAGTGAAAAATGAGTAAATTTCACCCTAATTTCACTTCTGATTTCATTTTAAAATGCATTGGCATTTTCAAAGCTTCTTTGTTGCCATTTCATGATTACTATTTGCCTGCATCACCATCTTGTATTTACTACCATGTGAAAACAGTTTACTTCATAAACCACAAAAGCCCTTTGATATTCCTTTCACTGCAGCATTAATAATGTAATCTGATGCCCTGGGCATTATGCTACACAGTTTATGAACAGCACATTTACCACTCAGTACTTTCTGCACAGTGTTGCTATCTTATATACCATCAGCTCCTGCCTAGAACACATCTATTTTGACTGAGAAAAAAAGGTACCATCTTGCCACTAGCTGATGGTGATTAACTGTGGTCTCATCCCAGAGACATCAGAATATGATTCTTGAGACACCATAGACAGTCATTCCACATAGCATCTGAAAATGAAATTTCAGATTTACAGAAAAGGTTGCAATTCTTCAGCAGACTCATGTGCAGCAGAGTTCTTATTGCAACATCATTTTTTTTGTCCTTGCAAAATCCATTGTTCTCAGAATTACAAAATGGTTTAGACTGGAAGGTACCTCTAGGGTTGTCTTGTCCATCCCCCTCTGATCAGATAGGACCAATTGATTCACCTGTATTCAGCAAGAAGCATATGAATACCAAACATGAAAATCCAGCCCCTTGCTACAACTCACCAGCTTTTGAACCAGTCTGTCAAAAAAGGGAGACATGCAGTGCCAACACTCATCCTGGCTTGCCTCACTGCAGGGTGCAATGGGAAGTCTGGCTAGCCAACACACTCCATCCCAGGTCATCAACCTCACACCGCCTGGATAATGACTTCAGCGTCCTTCATATTCATTGTACTCAAACAGGTCCTTTTGTTTTCTTCCACCTTACCCCTCACAGTTTTCATCCCTGTAACATACCTACTTTACTGTTATCCTCAATTTCATCCATTCTTCTTTGCTGCAGAAAACCCAGAAGATTAGGCAAAACCAGATCATCCATCATAGCTCTGGCTTAAACTTCTTTTTGCACACCCCATGCTCCACTGCTTTATTTCAGCAGTTCTTGAATGTACATTACTTGCACATGAGATCTAAGGAGATTTATTTCATTTGATAATAAGCTATCAGCAGAGCTTGCCCAGCCTGACCACTATGCACACAAGCTGTACTTGACAGAAATTTTTTTGAGTATTTGCTTATGATAAAAGGTAATTCAAACACTTGAAACTACAGCTTCTTTAAAATAGAAATTAGAGCAGTTTCACAGCCTAATAGCGAAAAGCCTTGTGCTAGAGAAATCTCACCTACAGTAATTTCAAGTTTTCACAGTCTCAACTATTTTTAAGACATTCGTATCACTGTTTGGGCTTAGAAAATAACTTGATGAATTCCTGAAGACTCTCAGGCTGGATGATATCAGAAATTCCAATAAATCTTTTTTTGCTCATTTTTTAATGGAAATTTAAATAAAATCACAGGAGTAGCCAAAAGTTAACTCTAAGGAATATGAGATAACTGAAATCAATAAAATTATGCTAATATTGTTTATGTTAAATCCAAGACAGAGAAATGCACCCCATAGCTGTTCTTCACACAAAAATACAAGGGAAAAAAGGTATTTGGGCCAAAGTAAGTGAAAATTGAGCAGCATGTTCAGATTTTAATGGTAGTCAAGAGAGAGTTCAAGAAGCATCTGGGCAACTCTCACAGGTGCATGGTGTGACCCTGGCGTTGTCCTGTGCAGAGCTGGGAATTGTGAGTCTCTTCCAGCTCTGGATATCCTATGACTCTGATTCAACAGGAGTAATTTTGTAAAACACAGACATCTAAAGCATGAGGTTTGAGGATGAGACATGGTTGTCCAAACATTTCTTGAATTCTGCCAAGCTTGGTGCTGTGACCACTTCCCTGGGAGCCTCTTTCAGTGCCCAACCACCCTCTGGGTGAAGAATCTTTTCCTTGTGTATAACCTAAACCTCCCTGACACAAATTTAGGCCATTCCCTCAGGTCCTATTACTGGTCACCACAGAGCAGAGATCAGTGTTTGCCCCTACTCTTCCCCTCATGAGGAAGCTGTCAACTGCAATGGCCCCTCAGCCTCCTCCAGGCTGAACAGGCCAAGTGACCTCAGCCACTCCTCGTGTGGCTTCTCCTCAAGGCCCTTCACCATCCTTGTGGCCCTCCTATGGACACTCCCTGAGAGTTTGCTATATTCCTTATATTGCAGTGCCCAAACCCGCACACAGCACTGGAGGTGAGGCTGCCCCAGTGCGGAGCAGAGCAGGACAATCCCCTCCCTTGCCTGGCTGGCCATGCTGTACCTGATGCCCCCCAGGACAGGGTTGGTCCTCCTGGCTGCCAGGGCACTGCTGACTCATGTTCAACTTGCCATGCCTCGTAATGAATAAAGCATTTCTAGATTAAGTCCACAACTTGGGAAATGATACACAATAAAGTTTAGACAAAAAGCTGCTGAAATGTTACTAATTTTAAATATTTTGGCTTTCTATCAAATCAGAGATCTTCAGGTTTGGTTTTAAGGTATTCTTATCACAAGAAGTATGATTAAAATACCTGAAGTCCTAGATGCTTAACATTCCCAAATGCAAAGTATAAGTTTGTAATTACATATCATGGGCTGAAAAGCTTGTATCAGAAGAAAAAGAGAACTCTTCTATACTCTTTTGGAATTCTGTAACTGCCCAGGCAGAGCAAGGCAGCGTTTTTAGGGGGGGAAATCAGCCATTAAAAGTTACAAACAAACCGTGTTGTTGACTGGGCTGCAACTGTGTTTCTTAAATAGATTCCCATGGTGCAGTTGGTTGAAAGAACCAGGTATCAAAAATATCACATATCACGGATGGGCACATGAATTTTATTTATGCACAAAAAGATCCCAGCTGCTAAGCATTAATACCACAGATGGGGTTTTCATTACATCACTCTTTTCACAGAGGATGAACATATTCTGTGTTTATACAACTACACAGAGAGAAATAGATGACTGGTTTTGCTTGTTGCCAGAGAATCTGAAACTTCTACAGTGAATAATTATAATCACATAAATAGCTGTCCCATCCAACATATTCTCATTTTCGTAATGCCACTGAAGACAATACTGATCAGCACCAGCAAGAATTCAATCTTACAGGCAGAATCAAACTCTACCACTTCAAGTTTTGACACAAATTAATAACATACCTTGAAAACTGAGTATAAAAGTTGTGTCTCTTCCAAATTTAAGTGATTAGGTTTGAAATGGCTGATTTAAGTTCAAGGCAAGCAGTAGATAGGCAGTTCATAACCACAGCAGCTAGATTTGTGTTCATACTTCCACCCACTTATCAAAGTCATTCTCAATTATCTTTGAAAGGTCATGGCAGCTTGGGGAATGTTCCTGAGGACTGGCAGAAAGCAACCATCACAACCATCACTTTCTTCAAGAAAGGCAAGCAGCAGGATGGGAGGAGCTATAGACTGGCCAGCCACACCTCAGTACCCAGAAAGGTGATGGAACAAGTAATCCTATAAACAATTTTGAAATATACTATGAACAAGAAGAAAATTGAGACAAGTCATCATAGATCTAGAAACTACTCAGCCCTTGGTGAGCCTGCATCTGGAGGGCTGGGTCCAGTTCTGGGCTCCCTGGTACAAGAGAGAGATGGGAGTCAGTTCAGAAAAGTGTTGTGAAGGTGGTTAAAGGACATGAGGGATCTGACATACAAGAGACCCGAGATTATTTAGCCTGGAGAGCAGGGGTAAGGGATAAGACTCAGGAGTAATCTCATCAATGCATATAAATATCTGATGCAAGACAATAAAGAAGACAGAGCCAGACTCTGCTCCATGGGGCCCAGTAACAGGACATGAGGCAATGGGCACAAATGGAAATCCACATAATTAAGCTTAAATATAGCAGAACCTTTATTACTGCAAAGATGGTTGATGACTGAAACAGGTTACCTAGAGAGGTTGCAGAGTCTCCATTCTTCAATATAATCAAAACCAAACAGGAGAAGGCTCCCAGCAACCTACTCAAATTGAAGCATTAATGTTGAACTAGATGGTTGTTTTCTATCCCCCAATAATACTTCTTTACCAGGACAAAGCTAGAAGAGAATTAATATTCCATTATTTCCAGGTACCCTTTCTGGTCATAGTAACGAGGCACTAAAGTTGTGTGCATAGCTGTCAACTCTGTGTTCTTTATACACCTTACATCATGAGGTCTGCTTTCCACATTTGTTTAGTAACAGAGAGCTGAGCAGATTATTACTTGGCTCAGAAAGATAAAGTCATGAGTAGAAAACAGGAGAACTCATGCAAAAGGAAAAATATGGAGGCCAGTGACAAAATTTCTCGCCCTAATATCATCAGTGCATGGCCATGTCTCCCAGTCAGCTCAGATGAAATGTCACAGAGGGAAAAATCCCTAAATTTTACTAGAAAGTACAGGCCTTAACCAGAACACCTGATTCCACAAAACAACGATCTAGCTGTGTCCCTTTTTCTGTAATACAAGGTATTCCAGGTCTGCAAGGGCACAAAAATGAAGCTCTGGAATAGAGCTTCCTATCCTGGAAGTGTCTCTAACCATTTTATTCTTCTCCACATGGCAGCTGCTTTTCAGAAACCATTAAAACCCCATGTCATTTCACCTTTTCTCTAATACATACCACTCAAAGGAAACAAATTCCTCATTATTTCTCTCACAACATTACAGAAGCACAGAACAGAACTAAATAAAATGGAGACCCACTGCCCATGTGCAATGGCCGTTTCCTCCACAAATTTCTCCATACCCCATCTTTTCAGGGGAAGGAAGGGGTACAACATCTCTCCTCCTCAGAAGTCATGGCATAATGTAAAACAAATGGAATGGAATAACTGGGTTTTGGTACCATTCATTGACCGCAGACAAATGAATTCACCACACATCATCTTATGCAGCCACTAAGGAAAAGAGTTTACTGCCAGGACAGTGTCTCTAAAAATCTCTGACACTTCTCTCAACTCTATTCATCACAGCCTGGACTTATTAACTTGCAGAAGATTGTTTAAAACTGAGCTCTTCTGGTACTTAAGAAATGGGAGGTTGAGTAGGATAAGAACAATAGGACTCTCATTTATGTGATTTAATTAAGCTCGATGGAAGCTTCTGATTAGAATATGTGTGGGCAGTGGTTTCTTCCCTACTTAAAATGTTATTAGAGGGAGTCCAGTAAGTGTTTCATTATTGTTAAGTGCAATCAGAGAAGTTGTTTTCTACCAATTAAATGCTGCTAAATAAATAGTTAAAAGCAGTGAGCAGTATAATGCTTTGCAGCTGGTGGATTTCTTCTCAGAAACTTCACAGTAGACATGTTCTTCTATGTACACATATAAAACAAGAGAAACTTGAGGAAAGCATCTTAAAAGCCAGAATGGTACAGCTACTCATCGTCAAGATAATACTAATGAGGTAAGAATAACAGCTTTTTATGTAGTGGGGAACAGGATAAATGGCCTTGCACTGTTTTCATGCACAGTTAGAGCCTGAGTTGCTGCATGATAACTGGCATGTATCCTGTGAAACCCCACTGAAGGGGGCTTCTGTGCCCATATACAAATGTGTCAGGACCCTGTATTGCATGAACACCTTAGTTCAACATCTTTTTTAAATGCAAGCCTGAAACACAGACCTGTACAGCAAATTATTACCACGTGTCCCATGGATAAAATCCCGAAGAGTTGGGGTTAGGTAACCTTCCCCCATGCATCACTAAGCCTTGTGCAGCTCCACAGCTTTTAGAACAGCTGGGAAAAGACTCACTGAGAGCTATTCTACAAGCACTATTCCCATGGCAAAGGGCTGTATCTGCTTAGAAGGGCCTTCATTGCAGAGGTGAAATTAGGATGACAAAACCACACTTGTAAAAAAAGGGAAAGTTACAACTTCTGAGTACACAGCAGAGGGAAGAGACAGAAAGTGATCTTCCTAAAGTCCCCAATAGCTAGGTGTTTGTGGTGGGTTTTCTCTGCTGTAGCAAAACAAGCACATTTAGGGCACTTCCATTCCTATTTAGACATCATTGTGCTTATACAAAATTTTAAAAATATCTTAAATGGGAGGTGAGTCTTGTTCCTTTCTTAAAGCCCACAGAAAGCCTTTAAAACAAACAGCAGTCAGAGCATAAATAGGATGTAGATTTTACTCTTGACACATGCCCATCCCATTTCACCAGCAGAACATCTGTGAAGCATTTCAGATGTGAATGTTACATTGTTCTACTCCTAAAATGAGAGGTGAGGAAAACAAGAGAATAGATTCTGAGTTACAACTCTGCCTTTTTTCCTTTTCCAAAAACCCTTTTGTTTTATTACCCCTGTATGCTTTGCCTGGCAACCCCAAAGCACACTTGTTTCCCACTAATACTTGTGATTTTTTTTTCTCCTTGTTTCCCTCACAGTTTGGTGTGGTTTCTTGCATAAGCATGGTATTCCAAGCATGGAGTTATATTTAACAATCCTCTCATTTCATTGTTTGTATGTCAAGTCTAACAATGGAAAACCACATTAAACACAGACATATTTGCTCTTTAAAGGCATTTTCAGCCAAGGCTCACAAGATGGAGTCACAACTGTCTCCTCAATAATATAAGAATGTGCAATCTTTGCCAGGCAGCATGGTACTTTGATGCTCCTCTACTTATCTGAGTTACTGAAAATAAGTGATCTCACCTTATCTAAAATGGCCTCCGATCCCCTTTTCTTCATCTACAAATAAAGCAGGGCCCTTTCTGCCATGCTGTACTTTCATAAATTAAGGAATAAGCAGTCTCAAAGGTTTCTCTCAGAGGATATAACTTCATGTTCTGCATTCATTTACAAGTAGTGTTACTCTTCCATGGTTACTCTTACAGTGAGAACTCACAGTTTGAACCATCTTTCTCCCTGCCATTTTAGATTGTTTTCTACAGAAATTTTAACACTGAGATAAAAGTTAGAATCTCTCCAGAGTCTCATGAAGCATCAGGAAATTAAATACAGAGGAAACCAAAAGGGGAGCAGTAGACACAAATACCTATGCAGTTATCAGAAGACAGAAGTACAGGATACTCATAAATCCTGCAGATGACATTGCAGCCCAGAGACAGGAAAGTCAGTTGTGGTTGTAGGGCTGTGAAGGACTGGCTATCAGTGCTCTCCCCTGGCAGTTTCAACTCACAAGCTGGCACTGAAAAGTTACTGATGTGGGAGAAGTCATGGGCTTACTACTGAGCAACTGGACAATAAAAAAAAAACAAACCTGGAATCCATGGTGCAACATCTCCTTTTTTTGATTCTCACTCTAGATCTTTAGTTTGGTGTTGACTGAGAAACTGTCCACTTTCTGTGGAGTCAGTAACCCACAGAACAGTCAACCTGATGCGTGTGGGTCTGTGCGGTGCTGCTCAGATTCCTTGGCTGCAGGACAAACTCACTCAGCTGACAGAAACAGAAGAGCCTGCAGGTAGCTCCCTCTTGGTACCAACAATTATCCTGCCCAGGAGGTCTTGCCTTATCTGAAAGTGTGGCAAGAAGTTCTCATGATAACCTCCCTCAGAAATACAGCTGTTTTCTTTTAAAGAAATTACATATTTCCTTGAAGGACCAAGAGAGAGGATCTCTTCACAGACAGGGTTGGGTCTGCTCTGTGCAATGCACCAGGGGAAAAGGCATCTGGACTCCAGCTGATGTTGCACAGATGTGGAGCACCCAGTATCTGAAAGGATGCAAGATTTTATTTGCTATTTATATTCATGTTCTTATTCTATCTCATTAAAGGAGTTATTAAGACATTTTTTTGTTGAGACTTTCTTATTGAGATATAGAAAGAAAACTGCACTGTCTCTCTTTCACCTCAATGCTCCTAAACTTCCCAAGCCCATGCAGAACAGGTTTGGAGGCCTGTATGTCCAACCAAAGGTGTATACATGAATTTACAGCTTCTAAGGGGGACAGGCACGCTATATACTCTAAACACTTTCTCAGATATAGGATATGGTCATTAATCCCCAGTTTGCAATTTGTGCAAAACCTCAATGACAATTCCTGGATTTTGATGTAACAGCTAAGCCTGAAGAAAACCTGGAGACAGAATAGAGGTTAGTGAGGTTAGATGAGAACCAATGTGAAGGCAGCACCAGGAACAGGTAAACGGGTCATAAGTAGAAGAGAGGTGGCTGCATAGACAGCAAGAGAAGGTTGCATCACTTGAAAAGAAAAATCTGCTCCAAGTAAGAGAGGTATTACAGTGCAATCAGTCTTGATTAAGCTGAAGGATTGAAGAACTCCTATCACTACAAAGAACTTCCTTTCTGGAGAGTTGGTTTTCAAGAACTCAGAGCACAAGTACATGCCATAAAGTTAATCAATAGAGTTTAAGAATTTAAGAATCTAACGGAACTGCCTAATATACAACAAGCTCTGTTCATGATGCTGTTGAGCCCATCCGCATTTTAGTTGGGATTTGTTTGAACAGTGCTAAAAAAATCAGTGTTTCAAGTACAATGAATATTGTTATGAAATTGGGAAAAATATAAAACTACATTACAGTAGGTTGCTCATAGTGCATCAGCTTATTCTCAGGAGGACTATAGAACTACTAAACTGGATCTTATCCATGGCCTGCTCCAGTACTGCCCTCCAGCTATGACCAGGACCAGACATTTGAGAGGAAGAAGTAATCAACTCCACAGGACACAATATTTTAAGACCATCCTCCAAACCAAATTTCTTCCTGACTCTATGCTGTTAGCTGCAGCCTGGCTTACACTCTTAACCTATCACTATTGTTAGAGACACTGTTAGTCTACGGGGGCTGGAGATGCCACACAAAGCATGTCTCCAGAGAAGCAGCTCCTTGGGTTAAGAGCAGGCCAACAGAAGATTGCCATGAAGGAGTACTGCTGCCAACTTCAACCCAGTGCCCTGAGTACAACTCATTTAGCACTTTCCATTTTACAGCAAGA
>VYZP01071274.1:0-63673 GCA_013400635.1 Hypocryptadius cinnamomeus
GGCCGGGCCGGACCCTGGCGCCCACCGGCCCCGCTGCGGCGCGGGGCGCGGACTCACCGGCCAGCAGCGGCAGCAGCAGGAGGACGGCGGGGCTCCGCTTCGCCGGGCTCCGCATCGCGCGGCGCGACGGGCGAGACGGGACGGAAAGGGGCGCAAAGGGGGCGCTCGGCAGGTGCCCGCCGGTCCCGTCCCGTCCTGTCCTGACTCACCGGTTCCCCTCCTCGTTCCCGTTCCCAGTCTCTTCCCCGTCCCCTTCCCGGTCCCTCCCGGCCCCTCCGAACTGGCGGCAGGCGCAGCGCTCGGGGCTGCGCGGAAAGCGCGGGGCGGATCCCGGCTGGAGCGGGGGAGCGGGCCGGCCGAGAGAGGCGGGAGGAGGCAGGAACAGGCTGGACAGAAGGCATCGGACACAGGCACACACAGTTTAGGGCTTTATTCTCAGGCGCGCCCGCACTAAAGGCACCTGCAGAGTGGACGGGACTCCCGGGCTCGGGGACCTGCGGGGCGGCGGGGCAGGACCGGCCCCCGGTCCCGCCAGTGGTCCCTAGCAGGTGGCATAAGCGTTGGCCCTCTCCCGGATCTCCTGCAACAGCCCCGTGACCTGCTGCTCCAAAGCCTGCAGTCGTGTCACCTTTGCCGCCATCGTCCTTTCATTGGCCCCAAAGCGCTGCTCCAGGTCTGCGGGACGGGGAACATGATCACAGTGCAGCCTCCCACCATGTCCCGTATCGCCGTAGGGACACCCGGTGGGACAGGCCCAGGGGGACACAGGGAGATGTATGGGGAGGTGGCAGGAAATGTACCCCACCATGTGCTCTCTCTCACCTTCCAGTTTCCTCTTGCTGTTGCTGGCCTTATCCAGGAGGTCTTGGACCTCTGCCATCAGCTGTGACACACGCTGCAGGGCCCCACCAGACACCCTGTCCAGCACGCCCACCCGGTTCTTCAACACCACATAACGCTGTGTTACCTGGGCCAGGTCCTGGTGGCACAAGGGCATGGTGAGGCTGAGCACCTGCAGCGCCTTGGTGCTTGGTGCCACGCATAACCAGGCAGGGATGGATCTCACCTGGCTAAGCGTCCCCGAGGTGGTGGTAGCACGCTGTGCCCCATCCTTGGCTTGCTGGGCCATGTGGCGAGCATCCCGGCCGTGCTCCTGCAGGGTGGTGATGCGCTGTGCCAGCTCCCGCAGCCTCCTCTGCGCCTGCGACTCCTTCCTGTCCAGCACCTGCAGCCTGCGCTCCGCCTGGCAGGTATGGACACCGGCTGCAGCAGGCACAGCAACCACCATGCCCACGGTGCCAGCCCTGCTGCCCTGGCACCTGCCCAATGCCAGCCACATTTCCCCAGCGCCAGCCTCCCTACCCATAATGTGCCCAAGGCATCAGTCTTGCTCTCCACAGCACTGATGCCATTACTCCCAGTGATACCAGCTCCACTCCCCGAGCCCGTGCTCCTCACCTCCCTGGCTCTGTTCTCAGCCACCTGGATGGCATCCCTGGCCCTCTGCAGGGTGCTCCCTGCTGTCATCGCCTGTGTCCGCGCCACCTCCAGTGCCTCCTGCGTCCCCGCCAGCTCATCCCTTATGCCTTCTGCTCGCTCCCTGCAGCAGCACAGGCAGCTCCAGCCCCTACCACTGCAGGGGGACTGACCCTATCCCCTGCCTGCCCCAGCATGCCCCCACCACTTGCCTGGCCTCCTGTCCCTGTGCCAGCAGATCCCGTGCCACAGCCAGTCCCTCCGCTGTGCTGTTGAGAACTGCGTCCACCCCCTCTAGCTGGCTGATGCTCTCCCGCATCTCCCGCAGCAGCTCCTGGATCTGCCCAGGGCTGCTGGGCAGGGAGATGTTCAGCACCTGCCGGGCCACCAGCTCAATGCTGCCTGGGTCAGCTCCCTCCTCTGTGGGGACAGGGGAGCAGGGTGGGCTCAGGGTGGGCTCACTGAGCCCTGCCATGCCCATGTGCCCACCCAGGGCTGTCACTACCTGCCAGGAAGGCCTTGATTCGGCGGATGAAGTCGCGCAGTTGAGCCGTCGCCTTCTCTGCACGGCTGCGGGCGGCCTGAGAGTGCCCCAGCGCCTCCTCTGCCCTGCTGCGTGCCCCTCGTGCCAGCTCCTGCACCTCCTGCATCTGAGGGGCACCTGGCTGAGCAGGGGGCACAGGGCAGCCCCGGGAGGGGGCATTTGGGGTGAGCAGGGGGTATGAGGGGACAAGATCTGAGCCTGCAAAGGAGCATGGAAGGGGACAGAGGGTACAGCAGTGGCCCAAGGGAGCACACAACAGGTGGCACAAGGGGCATCTCTGAATGGGCATAAGAGACACATACAGAGCTAACCTGATTGGGGGCATGGAAAGGGAAAAAACAGGACATAGAAGAGGGTCATGTAAAGTGCCATGGAAAGGGCACAAGCAGGACATGCAAAGGGGACACAAGGGGACCCCAGAAAGTGCCATGGAGCAACCACCCCTACCTTCTGTGCCACAACACCCAGCTGCCCCAATGCCACCTCCAGCTGCTGTGAGGCATTATGAGCACTGCTCAGGGCTCGAGCTGAGATAGGCAGTGCCCCTGCACACCCAACGCCACCGCAGTGCCTTGTCCCCACGCTGTCTCGGCACAAGGCTCCTCCGCAAGATGCGTGCTCGCAGCTCCGGTCTCCGGGTGCCCCACAAATCTGTGATAATGCCAGTGGTGGAAACGGCAGCTCAACACTACAAGGCAGGTGATGCCCACGCCACTTCTGCCAGTCCTGCTCTCACCTTCTCGTTGATCCTGGCAATGTTGAGTCCCATCACCCGTTTTCGTGTCTCCCGCAAGGATTTCCGGGCTGCGGCTGTGCCACGGCGGAAAGTATCGCCCCGCTGCTGCAGTGCCCGCTCAGTCGCTCGCTGCGTCATCTGCGCCCTACTGAGCTCGCCAGCTGTGCCACTGGCCACCACCTCCGCCTGCCGCGAGGCCTCCATCGATGCCAGGATGCTGCGGTAAGACTCTGCGGGTGCAGGTGTTAGGCTTTGGCCAGGATGGCTTCTCCAAACCCAAACCTTGCTGGTTGCTCTTACCGCTGAATCCGGCTGCCGCTACAGTGCCGAGGAGGATCTGAAGGTGAGAGGTCGTTCGGTTGAGACCTCCCAGCTTGCGGCTCAGCTCAGCTAGCCGGTCATGGTGCTGCATATCTGCCTGTGCCAGCTGGTTTAGATGTTGCTCCAACTCCTGGAGGTGCTTCCAGAAGTTGTCCAGCTCCATCCTTTGGGTACGGAGGATGGCTTCAAACTTTTGAGGGGAGGGGACAAGAAGGGGTCCCTCCACCCCAGCCCTACATGCACACTTGCCTGGTGCCATCCAGCTGCCTGGGCAGTCCATCGAGGAGGGGACGAGGGCTGTCCCCCTCTCCCAGCAGCTGTTCCATGTGCCCCAGAGCCTCCTCCAGCTCCCGCAGGCGACGGGGGCTGAGTGGGAGTGCAGAGCCCCCCTCCCTCAGTGCCTGCACCTGTGCCCCAAGGCGCTGCAGCCCTTCCCGCAGGCTGCCCACGGCCAGGTCCCAGCGCCCGAAGCAAGGGTGGCAGGGTGAGCAGTGGGGGAAGGGCTCCTGGTAGCCCCGCTGGCAGCGGTCACAGCGCAGCCCCCCGAATCCCAGCCGGCAGCGGCACTGCCCGTTGTCCTGCTCGCACTGTGGGCTCTCAGCACCCAGCGGCTCACACTCACAGGCTGCAGAGACAGTTGGCGGTGTGTCCCAGCTTTCCCCTGGAGCCCCATGCCCCCAGACTGCCACCATGTCCCAGCATCCCATCATATTCCCCTGTGTCTCCAGAATCCAATCTATCCCCAGCATCTTCTATTGTCCCCACAGTTCCACCAAGTACTGGGTCCCCAGAGTCCTGCATGTCCCCAGAGACATACCATGTCCTCAATGTTCCACCACGTCCCCAGCATCCCACTGTTTCCCCAAGGTCCACCATGCCCACAGCATCCCACCATGTTCCCAAGATCTCCTGAGTCCCTTGTGTCCCCAGTGTCCCACTGTCTCCTTAGTGTCCCATGTTCAGAGTCTCCCACCATGTCCCCGAGGCCCCCATTTCCCTAGAGTCTCACCATGCACCCACAGTCCCCCCACATCCCCCGTCCTCAGAGCCCCTGCTCCCCCAGTCCCTGGGATGTGCTCCCACCTCGGCACTCCTGCTCGGGGTCTCCCCAGTGGTGCTCCTGGCACTGGGAACAGACACGACCCCCGAAGCCAGGCCGGCACTGGCACTGCCCTGTCACCTGCAGCGACAGTGCCATGCTCACTGTGCAGCTCACTGGGCCCCAGGAGGGCAGTGGAGCCATACCAGGGTGCCAGGGGACTCACTGTGTCACAGGCAGGGTGCAGGGCGTGTGTGGGGTGGCAGCCACAGGGCTCGCAGCCCCTTGACCCTCCCAGGCTCCAGAAGTGGGGTGCGCAGCGATCACAGCTCTTGCCCACGACGTTGGGCCGGCAGGCACAGGCTCCTGTGCCACGGTCACAATCGCAGGTGCCATCGGTGCAGTGGGAGGCCAGTGTACCCCGTGGGTCACAGCCACAGCCTGCAGGAGGGTGGGTGGTCACGTGGGGCTCAGCCCATACCCGCTGCCCAGGTAGTGCGCTGCTGGAGCCAGCACCCCAAATCTGCCTGACCCCAGTTCCCCCCGGTCCGCCTGTCCTCAAACCCCTGCAAAGCCCCAACACCCCTGATCCCACCACCCCCACCAACCCCAATCCCTGTCCCCTGCCCAGCCCCAACCCAGGCACAGCCCCATGCCCCTTCTAAGAGCCCCAAACCTCTCCTGGCCCTGAACCCTAGCCCCGCAACACCCCAAAATTCTCCCTTACCCAACCCCAATCACCCCACACCTCATCCCTGCCTTGAGCCCTTGCATCACTTCAACCCCCCCATCCCACTCCCCCGTGCAGCCCCAGCCCCGCTCACGCCGGCAGCTGCGCTGCAGAGCATTGCCGTAGTAGCCCGGCTGACACTGGGCACAGCGTGGCCCAGCGGTGTGGTACAGGCAGCGCAGGCACTGTCCCGTGCGGGGGTCGCAGCCCTCTGGGTCGCTGGTGTCGATGTTGTTGTTGCACTGGCAGGGCCGGCACTCCCCCCCCTCCATCTCCGGAGCCCCAAAGTAACCAGGGGAGCAGCGGTCACAGCGGGGCCCTGCAGAGAGGGGGGCTATAGGTGCTGGGGTCCCTCAGCCCCAGTGCAGGGGGTCCCTGCTGCCCTGAGCCCGCTCTGCCCCTCACCTGTGTATCCAGGGGCACAGAGGCAGACGATGTGGTGTGTCTCATCGTCTGCGTGGCAGGCGCTCCCGTGATAATGCCGTGTGCCAGGGTAGCCGGGGCAGGGGCAGGGCCGGCACTGCTGCCCCGAGCCCAGCACAGGGTTCCCATAGTAACCGTCCTGGCACCTGAAAGGACGAGGGGGTTCCCAGTGGGTCCCTCCAATCCATCATATACCATCCCACCATCCCATCCCATTCCATCATATCCCATACCATCATATCTCACCCTATCCTAACCAATTTCATCCATCCCATCCTATCCCATCCCATCCCATCCCATCCCATCCCATCCCATCCCATCCCATCCCATCCCATCCCATCCCATCCCATCCCATCCCATCCCATCCCATCCCATCCCAATCCCATCATATCTATGCCAGCCCATCTCAACCCACCCCACCATTCCAACATATCCCATACCATCATATCTCACCCTATCCTAACCAATTTCATCCATCCCATCCTATCCCATCCCATCCCATCCCAATCTATCCCATCCCACGCCATGCCATCCCATCCTATTCTACCCCATCCCATCATATCTGTGCCAGCCCATCTCAACCCACCCCACCATTCCAACATATCCCATACCATCATATCTCATCCTGTCCTACTCCATTGTATCAACCCCATTCTATGCCACGCCACACCATGCCACGCCATCGCCTCCTCTTGGACCTGGCTCACCTCTCACAATGCCGTCCGCTCGTGTGGTCACGGCAGCGCAGGCAGGTGCCCGTGCGGGGGTCGCACTCCTCGGCGTGCCCGTTGCACTGGCAGGGCCGGCAGGCAGGGAAGCCCCAGTGGCCGGGCTGGCACTGGTCACACTGCCGGCCCACGGTGCCGGGCCGGCACCGGCACTGCCCGCTCACCTTGTCGCACAGCTGGGACACTGAGCCCTCGGGGGAGCAGGTGCAGGCTGCAGGGTGGCACAGCTCAGGTCAGGCACATGGGTGCAGGGACACAGGGATGGACAGACAGACAGGGGACCAGCACCCAGAACATGCTCACTCCATGGGCTGTGGTACAGAAGGGCTCATGTGGACACATAAGTCCACAAGAGCATGGATGGACAGACAGATGAGAGAGTGCAGGACAGCACAATGCTCACAGGGGGCTCATGTGGATGGCTGGATGGATGGACGGACGGACAGATGGATGGATGGATAACTGACTGAACCCATGGGCTGCAGGACAGCAGGGCTGAGATGGACACATGCACAGACAGATGGACAGACAGACAAGTGAACAGGGCAGTGAAGAGGGCACTGATGGCTGGACAGACAGACAGGAGAGACCGCAATTCTTGGCAGACAAAGATCCCAGTACTCACGGCTGCATCCCAGGGGCCCAAAGCCGAAGCTGCCTGGGGCACAGTGGTCGCAGCGTCGGCCAATGACGTGGGGCTTGCACTCACACTGCCCGCCTTGTACCTGACACTCGCTGCTGCGGGAGCCCTGTGGGTCGCACTGGCAGGCTGCAGGAGCAGGACCAGCATGGGGCCAGGGCTGCCTTGTCTGCACCTGCCCACACCTGCCCATGCCCTGCCCACACCCTGCCACTGCTCTCCTGCCCACCATGCCATGGGCATGGGCATATCCTGACCCAGTGCCCCGGGCAGGGCTCCACCCACGTCGGTCCCATCCCTGCAGGCTCCCCACTCACGCAGTGCCCCGCCGTGCATCAGGGCTGACACGCTGCAGACCAGGCGGGCACAGGCCTCGGCCAGGGGATGAGGGGGGGCCATGTGAAACACCTCCAGGCACTGGTACCGCTCCAGCTCCTCCTGGCGCGCTGCTGCCTCTGCCCCATGGAGCCCTGGCAACTCTGACACGCGTGGCAGGAGAACCAACTGGGGGAAGGGAAGAGGAGATGGGGTTGGGGGGGGCATAGCCAGCCTCTACTGTGGGACCTACCACTAGGCTGGATCCATGTGCTCCAGGACAATCCCAATGCCGCTGGGATCAACTACCCCAGCTCCACTGACATCCCCACCCCCATTGATATTCCCATATAAATTGCCATCCCCAGAAGCTTCCTTATCCCCTTCCACACTGACATCCCTATGCCAACCCCAACTCTATCTAAATCCCCAGACTCATTGATAGCCTCTTCCCCTTCAACATCTACTTCCCCATTCCCATCCCCATCTCCATCCCATCTTATCTCATCCCATCTCATCCCCATCCTGATCCCATGTACATCCCCAGAGGGAGGTCACTTCCCACTCCAGCCTCTGGTTCCCTGTCCCTGCCCATGATCCCACCCCTGCCAAGCCTCAGGCACAAAGTGCAGTGGGACCCCTCTCACCGAATCAATGAGGATGAAGGCACCAGGGTGGCGCTGGGTGACACCAGCCCGCTGAAGCCGCATGGTCACCTCATAAGGGGTGCTGGGCTCAAAGCAGAAGGGCCGGGACAGCAGCACGTACCTGTACAGAGTCAGGTGTTGCATGGGCGCAGCAGGGCCATAGAAACAGCGAAAGGATAGCAGCAGGACCCAACCACCTCCCTTGTTCCCATCCCCAGCCCACCCCAGCCCATCCCATTGCACCTCTGGCTGTGGGGCAGACTCTGGCGGTACATCTGCTCGGAGGGCAGCAGGTTCCCACAGCGAGAGCTGGTGGGCAGCATCCGGGAGCTGACACTGACCACGGCCTCCCAGTCCTCGGCTGACTGTGGCGACAGGCAAGGCAGTGTCAGGGCTGTGCTGTGCCATACACGCCGTGGCCGTGGCTGTGGCCGTGCTCACCTCGGGCTCATAGCGCAGCAGCAGCTCGTAGTCCATGGGGTAGGGCACGTTGTCCACGCGGAAGGTCAGGCCAGCCCCGTCCCGCACCCGGGCAAACCCCAGGCCTGTCCACGTCACCATGCGCCCGGCACTGTCCCGCACCACCTCCTCCACATCCGGCTGGGCAAGGCACCGGCACAGTTTGGCCATGGCTCTACCCCCAGCCGCTTCTGCCCTGCAGTGCTTCACTGTGCCCTCTCCTGCCACCTCACCTTGGGGGGCTGCTGGCGGCTGCGGCGCGAGGGGACAGGGGGCTGGGGAGCACGGAGGGGGCTGCGCTGATGCCACGAGCGTCCCTTCCGCCCCGCCGGCTCCCTGGTGTCATACTCCAGGCAGTCCTGGGGCACCTCCACCCGAATGGCACCCTGCAGGGATGGGGTCAGGGGACGGTGGCCATGCACAGGGACAGCCGTGCACAAGGATAGCCATGCACAGGGCATGGTAACAGCCACATGCAGGACAGGGTGACAGCCATGCATAGAGCACAGCGGCAGCTATGCATGGAGCATGGTGCACAGTCACAGCCATGCACAAGCACAGTGACCCCCAGGGAGACTCACGACTCACCGGGAGATGAGGGTGGCTGTGGCCATGGCCAGTGGCCTGCTCGGCCTCATAGGTGTAGTAGTCGAGGGGGGCACAGAAGAAGCCGGGTTGTACCTGGTCACACTGCCGCCCCATGATGTGGGGACGGCAGGGACATGCCCCATCCTCCATGGAGCACCTGGGGGTGACCATCCTGTCCTTTCATCTGTCCTTCTGTCTGGTCTGTGTCTTCATCCATCCCTACTTCCATCTCTATCCCCATCCCTCCATCTCTGGGGATAGAGACCCCTCTCTTTCTCCCTCCAACCCAGCCCCCATATCTCCCCAGCCTTGTCCCCATCCCTCCCTCCCCCCATGTGTGACTCCCAGCCCCACTCTCGCCCCCACTCCTGCCCCTTCAGGTGCTGTGCTGGGCCCCACCGGTTGTTGTAGGCTCCCCCGAAGTCGCAGGCGCAGGGCCGGCAGCCCCCCAAGTCGTAGCTCAGACCCCAGAACTCGGGCTGCAGTGAGGAGGGGACATGTAGGGCAGGTGTGGGGCCAACCCAGCCCTGGGGGTTGCCATGGGGTTGGGGACAGTCAGTCCCACAGGCTGGGGCACTCACCACACATTGGCTGCAGGAGCGCCCAGCCACGAAGCGTTTGCAGTAGCAGTCTCCACTGATGGGGTCACACGGGGAGCTGCCTGCCACCGTACCCCGTGGGTCACACCTGCATGCTGCCCCCACACATGCACATGTGAGGGGGTGCCAGTGGGACTACAGCCCACATGCTTCATGGCCCTCCTTCCCCATCCTATATCCACCCATCTTCATCCCTTCCATCCCCATCCCTCCATCACCATCCCTCCATCCATTCTCATAGAACTATGCCATATCCCTCCATCCTACATCCTTCCATCTCCGTCCCTCTATCCCAGATCTTTCCACCCTCATTGCTCCATCACCATACCTCTACCTCCATCCCTCCATCCTCATCCATCCATTCCCCATTCCTCCATCAACATCCCTTCATTCCCCATCCCTCCAATTTCATCCCTTCATCTCTACCCCTCCATCATCCCCCCCATCCCCATCCCTTCTCCCATGCCATCCCTGGCTCCCAGCTCACGCTGACAGCCCTGTGGGTCGCCATGGCTGAGGCCATAGGCGCCGTGCCGGCAGCGGTCACAGCGGGGACCGGCCACGTTCTCCTTGCAGCGGCACTGCCCCGCAATCATGCCCAGCGCCACGTCCGTGTGCCCATCGCAGGCACCGCCATCCAGCGAGCCTGCTGGATCACAATCACACGCTGCCAAGAGAGAGGATCATCAGAAGTTCTGGCTGCTGGGTCCAGGAGCTGTGAGGCTGGGGCAGGTGGCAGCAGGAGCCATAGGGCTGGGAAGACAAGCTGTGGGGCTGGGGTCCCAGGACACTCACGGGCACAGGCAGTGGGGGACCGGATGTCGGAGCGAGGGTGCCGGTAGTAGAAGGGCTTGCAGAGGTGACAGCGACGGCCCATGGTGTTGTGCTGACAGTCATCACACACAGCCCCACTGGTGTTCCCCGTGGCCAGGAACACGGCCATGTCAAAGTGGCACCGCCGTGAGTGCTCGTTGCAGTCACAGCCTGCAGGGACAGCACCGCGGCATGGCATGTGGCACCACAGCCCACACCTGGCAGGCAGCACCCCAAGTGCCAAACCTCCCCTGCCTGGGCTCTCCTTGCTCTGACATGCAGCACCACAATCCCAAACCTCCCCAAAGTACAGCCCTGGCACCTCAGAACCCCTGGCACAGCACAGCCTGACAGCCCTGGCACTCACGGCGACAGGCGTTGGTGCTGGAGCCCTCGGCCGGGCGCCAGGGCAGGTCGTGGTAGAAGTCCTCGCAGCGCTCGCAGTTCAGCCCCTGCGTGTGGTGCTCACAGACACAGCGCCCGTGGATCTGGGGGGAGCACCCAGCTCAGTGTGGCTGCCAGGTCCCATGGGGCACCGTGCCATGCCGGTGGGTGCGGGTGCCTCACCATGCCGGGGACAGAGGGTGTCGGGGCACCCGGTGCTGGGGCACAGTGGGCAGCGTGGCCATGGCAGAAGCAGCTCCCACGCAGCACCAGTTCATCCACAGCATAGTAGTACTTGTGCAGCACCTCCCGCCGTGAGTCCAGCAGGTTGTCCCCCAGTGTGTGCAGCTTGGTGAGGTTCACCCGCAGGTTGGTGACACGAAGCAGGTCTGGGGACGGGCGTGTCACTGTTAGCACCTGCCCTGATGCCAGCCAGCCCTGCATCCCCCACACCCATGGCAACATACCCTGTATGTCTGGGCTGTAGGGATCCGCTACGGGGATGGAGGGGTCCAGCACCTTGAAGATGACCTGTGAGAAGGAAGGAATGGGTGATCCCATTCCACCCAGACCCCTGGCCCTGCTCTGCACCACCCTATCCCCACGCACCTCCCCATGGCTGGACGGCTCGATCTCAGAGTAGCGCTGGTCACACAGCACCTCATCCACACGCCCCAGGGGGTGGCTGGGGATTCCAGGGAAGAGCTTGGAGCAGTTGTAGGCAAAGTAGCGGTACACCTTCCAGGTGCGCCCAAAGTCAGCTGAGCGCTCCACCAGCATGGCCGCGGGGCGGAAGGTCTGCAGGACACCCAGATGGGATGGGGGCCAGACCCACAGCCCCTCCAGATCCATCCTGTCCCGTCCCATTCCATCCCATCCCATCCCAGGCATTCATGTGCCAGGACCCACTTTAAACTTCATGATCAGGTGGGTGAAGTGGAACTCGCCCTCCAGGTCCAGGCGGATGCTGACATGCTCCACACCTGGGAGACAGAGAGAGACAGAGATGGCTGAGGCTGGGGAAGACCCCCATGGCCACGCAGCCCCACAGCACATGCATATGGGGCAACCCCACTGCCACCCTGACCTCACCATTCTCCGACTGCCACCAGGTCCGTTTGTCATGGGGGCTGCTCAGGTAAATGACATTCTCGATGCGGTGGCTCTCAGGCAGGGACGGGTCACGTGAGTCACAGGTGAAACATTTCTCTGAGTCCTGTGCCAGGGAGTGGCACCATCAGGGATGGGTGACTGGAAGCTGCACCAGTGCCTGGCTGTGTGGGTCTATGCCGGAGCTGTTCTGGGGCTGGGTGGGCTCACCTGGAGGTGGCTGACGATGCAGTACTCCTGGGGCCCATCCAGCCCACACGTGGAGGTGGCACTCAGGCGGGTGGCTCGCCCCACCAGCAAGTTCCCAGTGGCTGGGTAGCAGCTGCCGCGGGCACAGCCGTGGCTCAGGTCAGGCTCCTGCCAGCCCCCTGCCACCAGTCCCCCAACTGCAGAGAGCATGAGGGCACATGCTGGGGGCCACGCTGGGGCACCTGGGCACCCCCTGCTCCCCCATGCACCCACCCCACCCCCAGCTGTCCCATCCCGTCCCATCCCTGAATCCCGACCCACTGATGCAGCATGAAGCTCCATGATCTGGAAAGGTGCTGGCAGCAGCGCCGCAGCCTCGTGACCAGGGGCAGGGAGCAGGGTGACCGGGGGGGCTGGGCTGCCAGTGCTCCTGGGGGCCCGGGCAGCCCCAGGGTGCCGAGAAGTGTCGCGGGGAGTCAGGAGCCAGGTCAGGCGCTTGCTAATCCCAACAGGGCTTAGTGCAGCCTGGATTCCCCGCTGGGTTTTGTGGCAGTCAGGCTGTGGGAGCTGCCAGGCAGGGAGCATCGCCATTGCCACCACCTCTGCTGCCCAGCACCCTCCACCCAGACTGGGGTCCCTGAACCACTACAGCTCCCAGCACTGTGGGTATGCAGGGTGCCCCCAAGGCCAATGCTTACCCAGGAGGAAAGCAAGCACCAAGAGGTCCATGGGCAACCACGGGATCTGCCTGGTGGAACATGGAGATGGCACTGCGATAGGGCAGTGGTATGGCATGGGGTGCAGGGCAGCTGGTGCCTGTCCTCTCCTGGCTCTAGCACAACTGTGCAGTCCAGGATGCACCCCCCCACACTGGCGTGATGGTGCTTTCCAGGGACAACATGAGGAATCAGGGTCATTTGGGGCAGTTGGGTCTGAAAGTCCTCCGGGACGACATGCAGTGTCCACCTGAGCAGCCCTGGGGGACTGTCACACACACATCCAGGCACACAGCCATGCTATGCCCCACCAGAGCTGGCACGAACTGTGCCATGCCCTATCCTGCCTGGCTCGGAATGGATCAATCCTTTTGAGAGTCACTAGTGTCCCTGGGGGGTACCAGCACCGGGCTAGGGCCAGCTTGGGAGGGGAGCCAGGAATGCTGGAGCCGGCTGGGCAAGGGCGTCCCTGACTCTGGCCAGGGTCCCGCTGTTAAATTTAGGTTGGAGCTGTCTTTTGTGTTTCCTTCTCTCCCGGTACTTCCCGCTCCCAGCCTCACAAGTGCTGGATCAAAGCCTGGTCCCGGCTCTGCCCAAACACATCTTTCCTGTCCCCCGCACGGAGCCAGCCCAGGGCAAGGGGGCTCGGGGCGGCGGGGGGAGCCGCGACTCCGTTCTGGCACCCGCCCCGCTCGAAGCCGTGCCAGGGCGATAGGCGAGGTGGTGCAGAGCCACGTGCTGGCACGAGGGTCCCCGAGCCCCGCGAACCCCCTGTACCTGGCGTCCTGCGGCGTCCGGCGGGACCAAGGCCAGGGGCGAGGGCGGCGTGGGACCCGCTGCCCCTGGGCTGGGCGCGCAGAAATGAGCTAGGGCAAGGGCAGCGATGGGATGGCGGCTGGTGGCCCCCCTTCCCCGTGTACGATTCTTATTCAAATGGGCTGCCCGCTGAAAGGGACGGCGGTCTCCAGGCTACGGGAATGTCACTGCCGATTCCTTCTGCCTGGAGGCCCCCGCCGCCCGCCCGCCCGCGGAGGCCAGGCCGGCCAGGCGTCGGCANTTGCCTCAGGTGGGGATGGCCCATAGCGAAGGCACCTGCACGGCTGCGCTGTAGGGTGGAGCCGTACAGGGCATCTGCTCCACCAGGAACTCACCCGGGCACGGCGACGATGCTGCCGGATGGGAACGTTCCTCCCAAGGTACCTGTCCCTCCCCACTGCTACAGCTCCCTGGGCAAAGTCCGGCACACGTCAGCCACAAGAAGCGCATGGCAGGGGTGGGGGGACCCGACCTGCCACTGCCAAGGGACCCCACAGCTCCTTCCTTGTGTGCTGCCTCATGCCAGTTGCCAGCACCCAGCCCGTGCCACGGGGCTGTGCCGTGTTCCAAGGGCTGTGCCATGCCCCAGAGCTGTGCCGTGCCCAGATGTCCCCTACGGCGCACCGGCTCCTACCTGTGCCCGTGGGAGCCTGGGGTGCTGGGCAGGTGGCTGGTGGCCCGGGTGGGCTGCGGAGTCGGAGGCCCGCTGGGCTCGGGATGGGCTCGGGCTGGGCTCAGCTGCTGTTCCTGGAGGAGGGCGGCTGGTGCCTGTCTCCTCCTCCGGCAGCCGTGCCAGGCGAGGGGAGGGACCTGCCCGCACCGAGCTTTAGCCAAGGTGAGGCAGAGGAAGGTACACGCTGGCGGTGGCCCACGTGTGACACAGCAGTGTCCTGTGCCTAGGCTGGCCGGGAGAAGGCACAGCATTCCCACAGGGCTGCTGTGCCCGGTTGTGCAGCACGTGGGGCTGCTGAGACAGGCAGCCTGGCTGGGACTCGCCCCGCACTGCACGGGCCCGTCTGTGCCTCTTCAGGGCACGTCTCCAGCAGCGGTACCAGAAGCCCTGCACTGCACTACCCTGGTACCGATGCCAGATGGATCCTGTTCATGCCCAGTGCTGGCACTGTGGGCACTGCCATGCCCCACTCACCCTGTGCTGGTCGGTGCTGTCTGGGATCCTCTGGACTGGCCGGGCTGGGTGCTGTGCCAGCAGCCCTGGAGCCCTGCAGGGAGCACGGCTGTGCACCAGGGCTGGCTTCCACAGAGACCTCACTGTCACGCAGGGATTGTGCCTTTTATTAGCCAAGGCCGAGGGCAAAGGAAGGAAAAGGAACCGTGTGTTCTCCACGCCAAGGCCACGCTCTGGCCACCCGCCGCCAAGCAAGGTCATGGGCAGACAAAGAAGCAGCTCTCAGCCATAGGGATGCCAAAACCCACGCCCCCATGGACACCCTGGGACAGCCAGGCAGCTCAGCAGGACAAGAGATGCTGTGCACAGTGCACAACCAGCTCCCCATAGCCATGCACGGCACTTGGAAGCCTGGAGGAGAGGCTAGGCTGTGTCCGGAGAGGGTCCAGCAGTGCAGGCCGGCAGTCAGGCACCACTACCACCTTCTGAGCTGGGAGAGCTGGCAGGAGATGAGCTGACAAAGCGCCATTAGAACTGGCCAGCGGGTCTATGTCACGGGATCTTGCCAAGCAAACCTCATCTACGCTGAGGAGATCCAAAGAGGCCTGGTAAAGGCAACTGTAACAGGATCGCTGGCCTTGAAAAGTGAAGTAAAAGTGAGGGAGAAAAAAGAGGGAGGGATTCTCAGTGGGATTTTAGGGATGAGAGAGGTATCCCAGTCCGTGTCCAGGCACCTCCCTGAAGGCTGCTCTGACTTCCCATGCCGAGCTACAATCCGTTCCTCTGCCCCAATGCTGAACGTGTGGGGGTGGCCCGGGTCTGCCCGGGGAGATGGCCTGTCTGGGGACAGCTCCACTGGCCGGAGATCTGCCAGCAGCTCTGCCCTCCATCACCATCTGCCGACCCTGCTTCCTCGGATGCCCACAGCCTCGCTCCCCCAGCACCTTTCAGCACTGATCAGGGCACTCTTGCAGCAGCACAGAGGCCCCCCCCCCCCCCCCCCCCCCCGCAGCCTTTTAAATCACTTAAACTCCACTTNCCCCACGCGCCCCCCCCCCCCCCCCATCCTCGGCAGAGCCCCTGAGCTCCAGGGGTAGCCTCTCATGCCTGGCCAGCCCTGCTTGGACCGACTTCCGTGCACGCAGCAGGCAGCCAACACTTTCCCGAACATCCTTAATGAGCAGAGAATTACTTAACCACTTCCCTTCTCGAGGAATGAGCTCCAGCACGGCACCGGAGCTGCTGTCTGCCCTGGGCCACGGTCCCACCAGCATTAGTGCTGGGTCAGTGCACTGACGGCCCTGCAGCACAAACTGGATCCAGATTGCAAACCATGGAACAATGGAGCTTCTGTTGAATTAGCTGGGCAGAGGGTCCCGGCTGCAGAGTGGGCAGATCCAGAGAGAAGCCAGAGGGTGGGCAGGCAGGCTGGGCAGAGCAGAGCACCTGCCAGCACAGTGCCACTCTGCATATTTCCAGGAACTAACCAGGAATGCGGATTTATCCCAGTTCGGCATCAGTGACATACATCCGGGGTATTTCCCACCCCAAACCAGGCAATCCTTTATGGAGTGTTAGCAATGCCGAACTTCCCTGGGAGAACCGGGGAGAAGAGCTGGGGGTGTGGTCTGCAGCTGAGCGTGCCCCATGCAGCATGCAGCAGCTGGGCACACGGGAGACACCATTCCATGCAGCTGACACAGGGCTGGGAGCAGGAGCCCAGGGAGGAGCAGGCGGTCATAGCCCAAAGAAAAGCTGGACACATTGGGTGGTTCTGAGCACCATTTTACTGAAGGGCTGGACACCTGCTAGGACTTAATAACAAAACGTTCACTTCATTTAAGAAAAAAGACAGTCTGCTTTTTGTCCCATTCCCTTCCAAAGAGTGGAATAATACTAACGCTGTCTTTTCACTAAGCAATGCCATTCCAAAATATACAACACTGAATGTGGAACAGCCCAGCTTCATATTAACATTAAATATTATTAGAACTTCAGAAACATTCTACACAAACAAATGAAATGGTAAAAAGTTCACTCAAGAACAGGATGGTCATTTGTAAAATCATGATACAAAGTTTGTTACTCGCCCTCCTGCGGGTTGCAGTTGCTGCTCCCCAGCCGTTGCTCAGGATGCCCAAACACCAAGGAATGCCACAGCGGAGCCCGTGGCGCTGGTCCCAGCTGGAGCAGGTCGGTCGTGCTGTGGCCTGGAGACGGCTCCCATGGAGATGCTGGTTGGCAGAGAGTGGCACAAGTGGCCGAGCAGTGCCCACCCAGAGCCCCTGTGTCACTCAGAGCAGCTGCCATGCCTCTGCTCAGGAAATGCTCCTCCTCAGCTCAGGAGTGCTGCACCAGGACCCAGGAGGAGAGAGAGCATCATATGGTGCCTTCCCCGCCATGAACAAACACTGAACCTCGTTTGTCCCAACCCCGGCCTGGGCAGTGCGGCAGAGCAAGGGCAGGAGGGGAGGTATTTCTGGGGGTAGCTTTGCAGCACCTTCTCTTTTAAAACAGCACCATGTGCCTGTGTCTGTGGGAATTACCAGATACTCACAGGGGCTGCCTGTAGCCACAGGAACACAGGAATGGAAAGGGCTAATTAAGACAATAAGGAGAGAGCCCCAGACGATAATAAGGCCTTTAAGGGACTCCCTGGGGAAGGTATTTCGGAGGCCACATGAGCAGTGCCAGATTGTGAGACTGATGAAGGATGGGAATGAAGGGTTGGGGGGTGCCTGCTCCAAAAGGACTCCCACTCACCTGCAGCACCAGTGTCCATGTACTGCTGCCAGGCAGGGTAGGGGAAGCTCTGTGGCCAGGCAGGGATGGAGGGAAGACAGTGATGTGGAAAACCACAGCCTTGGCTCCTCTGTTTCCACATCTCTTGCAGCAGACACAAAAGCAGCAGGCTCCTGGCTGTCCAGGTGCTGCTGGCATCTTTAGCTTTCCCTATTCCCAGCTTCTCGCTTTTTCACCAGCCTTCCTTAGTGCTCCTAAGCAAAGGGAGTGGTCTGGCCTCAGCACCATGGCTTTGGAGGCAGCTGCTGGCCAACCTGCAAGTTCCAGCAGTGTCATAACTACAGACAAGCTTCATTCCACACTCAGGGATGACCTGGTGACAAAGGCTGGCCTCTAATGTCTTCTGGGACAAGATTCCTCTGAGGTACCTGGCACCTTCCTAAGAGCACCCAGCTCCAGGCAGAACAGGCTGCAAGGAGAGGGAAACCCCAGCATGGTGCTCTCTAGCAGAGTCCAGAATGTGAGGGCTCAGGAGCATCCTGCCCTGCTGTGCTCTCCACAGGTTGTGCCAGCCCACCCAGCTGGCAAAGCTGAGGGCTGCAGCATTGTCAGGAAGGTGCCAGCTATCCCAAAACTGCCGTCCTCTCAGTGGGCCACCTCAGCTCCTGCAAGGCCATCCCCATCTGAACACAGGAGCAAAGAGGCCAGTGCCCTTTTGAAGACTGAAAAAGAAACTGTCACTTCCACACAAACCAATCAGCCTGGCTGAGCAGCCGGTCAGCTCAGCACCGACCCTGCCAACCATGGCCAAAAAAAGGATCCTCCCACCAAAACCTGCCTTCCTGCCTGGGAAGCTGCCCAGCTCGAGTCACACTGCCCAGCTGGAGCTGAGAGACAAACCTGCTCTCCATACCCAGGGATCCCTTGAGCTATGGCCAAAGGCCCAGCTTCTAGACAGGGCAGGGAACTTGGATCCAAAGGGGAAGAACTGCTGGGCTGGCTGAACCCCCCACATGCTGGCAAGTTCTGGCCATGAACACAGCACAAGTCACAATTAAAAGGGCACAAACTCTGTGCTCAATTCCAAAACCCAGAGCCCCCCTGCCCCTCTTGCCACAGCTGGAGCTGGGGTGGAGAAATGCTCCTGGTGTACCGGGGGGCCTGGAGGACAGGCTGCAAACCACGGGCAGTGTGGAGCAGGACCACAGAGCCACACGTGCAGCATCACCCATCTGTGCCGTTCTGCTGCTGATTCCCCTGGCATGTTCTTAGCTGGCAACTGGCTGAACTCCATGCAGGGAAGCACCAGGCAATGTCGGGGATCTCAGCCCACTAACCCCAGCCCTGTTAGTATGAACTGGTCTGAAGCTGCCCAGTGAGGTGAGCACTCCAGGGAGCACGCCTCCTCCACACACTGAAATACCACTCATGGGCTGCCAAGCAGGAGTAACAAAATAATCCCTTCTTATTTTGCAAAAAAAAGTGCTTAAGAAATTCTGTACAAGGATTGCTACAGCGGCTGGCTCATAGGGGATGCAAATATTTTAGAAGCAGCAGCAGCAACACGCTACATGGCTTGCAGGGAAAAGGCTGAGGAGAAGCTTCTACAACCATAAGCAGTGGCAGATGGTGAAATCTGATCACAGTGGACATGAGCTTCAGAACATTTCTACCAATTAACATTGTGATTTCAACTGGTATCTGATGTCAGCTTCCCCTTCAGCTGCCTGCTGGACAAGCTGCTCTCCCCATGGACCTTGCTGACGGACATCTGAAGCATGCAGGAAGCTCAAGGACCCTGTCTGGTGGAGGGGAAGCATAAACTGCTTCTTGGCAGCTGAATAAAAGGAGAAATTATTTCCAAAAAATCAGTTGGAAGAACAGCCCTTTGACCGCTAGCCGAATAGTTTCTAGAAGTGACAGTGGCACAAATCCACGCGTTAAAAGCATTCCTGAGAGAGCCTCCAAAGCTCTCGGCTGTCACAGTGCCCAGAACAACACAGGCCAGGTTAGGCACTTGGATGAATTCAAAGTGACTAATACAGAAACAGGTCTGAACAAGGTGCATACCACATGCTCAGCAGAGACCACAGCGCTCTGGGCAATGCATTTCTATGTGCCTGCCAGTTACTGTTGCACAGATCCCTGGAAGTGTTACTCAGCTGCCACAGAATAACACAGGATGGAAGGGACCTGTGGGGGAGACCTCTGCTTAGATCAGGTCTTAGGTAGCTCTGGTTTGATCAAACCCTTCATCTACCCTAAACAGCAGACAGCAACATCCACACAGAGCCCCTCTGCAGCCTCATGCACATCAGTGTTACATGCCCAGGACACCAGGAGCATCCACACCTGGGTGCGAGCCGAAGGACCGGGGAGCCAACCCGCGCCAGACTGAGGCACCCCCTCTGCCAGTACTGGCTGGTGGGCAGCAGCTGCTGGCACCGGCACAGAGGCTGTAAAGCCCCTCTATAACAACCTGCAACCCTTTCAGTCAAGTTCCTGAAGCAC
This sequence comes from Hypocryptadius cinnamomeus, assembly GCA_013400635.1. Lineage (NCBI taxonomy): Eukaryota > Metazoa > Chordata > Aves > Passeriformes > Zosteropidae > Hypocryptadius > Hypocryptadius cinnamomeus. The sequence continues at coordinate 19,653 of VYZP01071274.1, forward strand.
CTGCAAGAGGAAGAAGAGACAACAGGAGGGCAGAGAATGGTGGTCCAGCACTGCCCTGTTGCTCAGGGCCCTGTGGTCTGTTAGAGATGCGCAGGAGAACTGACAGAGAGGGGACTGGTGATAAGCAAGCCCCTGAGCACACAGCTATGGAATGCTCACTTCCCTGGCAGCAATCTCAGTGACACAGAGGCATTTCCAAAGCTTATCTCTCCCTGTGGAGCAGAACACCTTTTGCTGGTGGCCTGGGAAGGACACAGGGCAAACTGTCATCACCAAGCACGCTCAGAACTCAGCTCAGTGCTGGGAAAGGCACGGCAGCACTAAGGCTGGATGCTGTGCTGGATGCTGTGCTGGATGTGTTAAGCAACAATACAAGTCAAGTCCTTGACTGGCAGAGACCCAAGCTGTGAAAGACAAGAGGTGATAGAAAAGAGTGAAGAGGCAGGCAGCAGTACAGCTGAGAGAAGACACACAGTGATGAGGAGGGATGCGGCCTGGGAAGTTGGCCTCAGGTGCTCAGCTTCCCACTCAGGCTGGAGGAAAAGTGGCTTTGACCTGGATTCAGCCTTGTTGATGCACGTTGTTTTTCCCAGTGGAGGCCAAGTGCTCAGCTGGGATGCCTGTGCTGCATAAGGAGACTCCAAAGACAGCTCTCAGTGCCCTTATAAGGGTCTGGGAACGGGGGAAGCTGCTGAGCAGCCTGACAGCAATACCACAGGCAGGAGTTCAGAGCCCTCCTCGAGAAACAGCCCACAAGAGAAACACCAGTGCACGACTTCAAGACCTGGCATTTGAGAGCGTGGGAATGAGAAAGGTCTGAAGGGGTAGGAACAAAAGGAACAAAGCAATTTTTGGCCAGTTGACAGTGATGGAGAGCCCCTGTTCATCCAGCACCAGGTCAGGACAGGGAACTCTCTGCCAGGGCATTTTAAAACACAGAAGCAGAAGAAAATATTTCTTCCTCCTTGGCAGCCAAGCAGCGGCATTCACAGGTCAGTCTCAAACACCACAAGTTATGATCTCTGACAGCAACTCAGAACCCAAGTGTGGGGTTCAGGGCTTGCAATCATTCCCTGAATTATAAAATCACAGAAGGGTTTGGATTGGAAGGGATATTAAAGATCATCTTGTTCCAACCAACCTGCCATGGGCAGGGACACTTTACAGTAGACCAGGCTGCTTAGAGAAAGTGAACCTCCACCCTGCTCTATGTGGGTGAGAGGAGAACCCAGATGCACCTCACAACACTCAACTTCCCTGCCTTCTCACCCCGTCATGAACCTCTTCTCTTCATACCACAGTCTTCTTTTCTGTGCTAGGGATAAGACACTGACCCCTTTTATAAACCACTGAAATCCAGCCAGGTGCTTGGGGGGCGGGGCTCAAATATAAGGATCTGGGACTTCCCTGGGGAGCTCATCCCTTCAGCCAATGTCCACAGAGATTACTAGGTCAGACAACTGGTATTTTGAGCTGGTGAGAGAATGAGTGGATTACACTACTGCTGCAGAGATCTGAGCATACAGCAATATAGAGAGCCAGGCCCATACCCAGCCCAACGCCTCTTCCTTTCCCCAGGACACCAGCTTGTTCCTTCCAGGTGACAGCAGCAGCACTAACTGCTCCAATGAGGTGTTTCTCCTGGGATTAGTGGATCCCTCCCTGTGGAGTGCAGAGAGCACAGAGCTGTGTTCCGATCCAACAGCATGCCCCCGGTGCAGGAAGGTGACAGCAGCTGTCTGCAGCGGTTCTGCAGTGCCTCCTAGGGATGGCAGAGCCTGCACTCCTTCCACACAGAGCTCTCACACCTGCCACATACCTTCTCACAACATCCCTGATAGCACAGCAAGGCTGCCACCCACCACATGATGCCCATCTCCCCTCCTACTGCTTCATCCCTACAAAGCATAGAAAGCGACTCTCTGTTTAAGTGCTGGTGTATATCCTCCTAAATTTTTCACTTTTCTGCTTTAACTCAGGCTCAAGTATCCCACTGAGCTCTGGGACTGGCAGGATGTGGCTAATGCATTCAAACACAGCACGAGTCTCTGTTGTGGTTTAACTCCAGCCAAAACCAACAGTCTTCTCTACCGGCACCTGGAATCTGCTCCTGGAACACCCAGCAACAGCGAAGCAGTTACATGGGGGGCAGGACACTACACAGTTCATGCTAACAATTCAAGCCCTTTGGCTCTAACAGTCACAGTTCATGATCCATAGCTGCACCTGGGGCATAGGAGAGCAGAGCAATGCTGGGTGCTGAGGAGGAATCCTCTTCGGAGGCAAATCCCTACCATGTGTTCAAAACTTCTGCTACCCACAAAGGGAGGAGGTGCCTAAAGATGTCAGACAGACTTGCAGCCCTGTGACACTCCCCCACTGTTATGCAAAGGTTATACTGAAAACAGGATTAAAACTACCAGCTGGTAATTCTCCAAATTGTTTGGCATTCTGGAGACAAACAAGTGGCTACACCGCTGCTGCCTCCAAGCTGCTCAAGGGAGCCCAGGACAGACTGTCACAACACTGAACCACAAAGGAATTCTGGCACCTTTCAACAAAAGGCTAGCTGAAGGGAAAGAGGAACAAAAGCTATCAAACCCAATCCCAAAGGGATGGAGGAAGTGCATCTTCCCACAGTTCCTGGGCCATATGCACATATATGGATATATAGATATATAGATAATAAAGTTATAAAATTTGATCAAAATAAAACCAGTAAATGTACAGCTTGAAAAAGAGCAATATCACAGTGCATCAATGTCATGAGAAAGTCCTGTGTTCTCCCCTGCACAAGAGCACAGCCTGCCACGTTCAGGGGAGCGTGGTGAGAAGTGAGCTCTCCGGCCCGCTCAGCTCGATGCTGGCCAGAGTCACCGTCCCACACTCCCAAACAGGGGTTTGGATTTCTGCAGCCAGTTCTGCACAGCAGTGGCAGACAGGCAGGAACAGCACGAGAGTGGGCTGCTCTGTCTGCAGGTTAGTGGGCATACTGGCACCAGAGACACAGAGTCACTCCTAAACCTCTCTGTGCTCTGGTGCCAGACTTGTATTTACTTACGTACAAAAAAAAGTGACAAAGTGAAGAAATTCAGGGGACACTATGAGAATGGGACAAGGGCTGAATTTGGATCACAGGGGACAGGTTGACCCTAAGAATCTTCTGTGCTCTCCTCCTCACTTCATCATCAGAGGAAGAGTTGCCCACCTTGATGGTCCGGAATTTCAGCAGGTTCAAAGTGCTCTGAGCCTGTCGAGTTTTCTTTCGGACAGAAATGGTATTTGCTTTTTTCCTCTGTGGTGCTTCTTTTGCCTCTGTAGCTCTTCTCTTCTTCTGTCCAGCGCTCTCCTGGTAAGTGTTGCTGTCCTTCCACTCTGTTTTTCCCACCAGAACTTCTTTATCTTTGATTTTCAAGGTCTTGGGCTGTGGTGCTGTGGTGCAGTCCTGGGACGAGCTTCCTGCGACTCTCCCATTGAGAACTCCAGAGGCTTTGCAGGCGTTGCTCTCCTGCAGCACTCCACCCTTTGGTCCCTTCAGAAGCTTTAAAGCACGGGTGGCAGAATTGGGTGCTTTCTTAACCAAACGCTTGTACCCCTTGCCTTTGGTTATTTTAGTGCTCTTGCCTGAAGAAAACTGCCTTGGTGGACTCGAAGTCTTGAGGAGTTTAAGGTCTGAGGGAGAGATCCCAAGACGCCCCTGTGTGCACTTGGACTCCAAACAGGATGTTGCAGTTTTCAGTGGCACCAGGGCTTCCAGAACCACTGACAGTCTCATAGCTGGATACACATCAGGATACATGCTTGTAGGGAAGCCCACTGTGGCTGCCTTGGATGTGCCAGATCCTGTCTGCTTCAAGGAGCTCAAGAGGAGATTTCTGGAATCCCCTTTGGAGACTGGCTGACTGGAGACCTTCAAAGAGCTCACTGGAATGCTGGTGGACAAAGGGGCCACTTTTGCCACTGAGTTCCTGGCTGGACTCTGAGTGGGCTCAGTGGTGCTGGCGCAGTTGCGCTCTGTGTTTTCTTCCGTCTGACTCGGCGTGACTGCCGTGCACGAGCTGTACCCGTACACATCCTTACTCCTCAGAATCGTGGGCTGGTAGCCCTCGTCCTTCAGGCCTTGGATGAAGGCCACCAGCTGGGTCTCTGTGTCCGAAAGATCCTTGGACATCGGGTTGAAGACTCGGAGGGCTTCCTCCAGCACTTTCTGTCCTGCAGAGGAAATTCTTGACCAGGAATGGACAGCTTTTTCTTCCTCATTGTTCACTGCAATATTCATGGCATTAGGCAAGCAGGTGCTTCAAAAAGGTCCAAATTACTGGAAAAACAACCTTTGACACCTCAAAAGGAGAAAGAAGACAGTTAGCTTACAGGAACTGAAATTATCCAAGTTTTTAATATGGGACCTGAAACCATTAAGCCCAGGCATGGCTGGTCACAAACACTGGGTCAGACTCTGGACCTGTCACTCATCTATCTCTGAAATAAAACTAAAACATTTCTCACAAAAATATCCTCCAACCTAAACAAAGATTTCAGGAAATCCCATCCAATCCACCCCAAGATGAAGCACTCCAATGATTGACTCAGCAAAATCAGAAGCTCCTTTCCACTTTGAGTTTGACCCACCCCAGCTTTAGATAACCAGATCTCATTTTCCCTGGGAAAAACTGAACCCTCATTGAACCCTTTCCCTGTGTACACACCTCAACCAGCACCATTGAGCCATCTCAATACTGAGAAATGCCTAAGCACTTCAACTGCATCCCAGCACCACCTTCAATTTCTCAGCTTCTTAACTGATGCTGCTCAAAAATTGATTCTGAGTCCCTTGCCAAAGCTGCAGCTTCCTCCTGGAGACCTGGCAGCAGGGCTGGAGGCTGTTCCAGTTGTGCTTCATTGATGCTGAATGGTGTAGCAAGGCAGCACTGCTCCTTGCTGTTCTCTTGTGTGAACAACGGTCCACAACTTGCTGTCACAGCAAACTGGTGTTGATCCAAGGACACTTGCTGCCAAGTGAGGAGGAAGCAGGAAATTCAAGCAGGGCAGTATGAAGGAAACACACATCACCAGGGCCAAGTGTACAAAGGCCTGAGGGACAACTCTGGGATCACATTCAGGGCACTGTGCAGCTGCCTGCCCGGCATAAAAGCATCAATTATTGCTTTCAATAAAAAACAGGCACTAAAGGGCAGTCCAGGCAGGACTCGAAGGGCAGCCCTTCAAGAGAACTCTGACACTGGTGGCCTCACAGCTCCACAGCTGGATGCTAGACCGACAAGACAAAAAATCTTTAGCTTTATTGATACCTCTCAAAATAATAATGAAGATTCAGTTAAAAACCCTGATCAGGGAAATGCAGGAGGTGTCAGAGACAGTTTTGGAGAGGGCAGTGCACAGGCAAGAAAGCTGTGACAGAGAAGTTAGCGCCTGAGCAGCCAGAACAAGGAACTACTCGTGTCCCATGTTCCCCCCAGAAGTCTGGTCTCACCACAGCACAGGAGCAGAGCCCGTGCTGCCGCCAGCTGCACAAGCAGGGAAGAGACACAAGCCAAGAGCAGGCACAGAAGGGAAAGCACAGGTCAGTGGGGGAGTAAGAACCTCCACATGACAGACTAATCTCAGTCAAGTGCTCTGCAGACGTCATGGCCAAAGAGGGATTTGGAGGAGGATAATGCAGTTGTTCAGAGGCAGGCGGGGGATCTCCCACGAAGGAGGGGAGGAAGGCAGGGAAGTGATCCCACAGAGCCCCAGCCAGGGCCACCAGCCAGCAGTGACAGTCACCACGTCCAAAGTGAGCAAGCAGTGCCAGGCACAGGGAAGCCAGAGAGGGTGTAATGTTAATTCTGACGTGGTGAGGCAGAGACCAACGAAGAAGCACAAGTAACAACATGTGCTCAGCAAGCTGCAAAATGGATCATCTTCAGGCTGCAGCAAGCCCAGGAGCAGCTGGGACATCTGAAGGGGTGTTCTGGCTGTGACATTTCATGGGAACAGGACTTTCCAACATCCAACCCCTTGGTCCTGTTTGGTGCAGTGACAGCTGTACTGGAGGAAAGCTGGCCACGAGCAGAGGCACCCCTGGACAGTCTGTCCTCCCGACAGCAGGTTCCCTCCCGTGACACTGCTGTGGGGCCGGGGGGCTACGGGAGCACAGCATTCCCGGCACGGTGGAAGCACAGCACCGGAAGGTCGATGCTAGCACCGGTTTAGAGGCCCGGCTGTCCGAGCACGGAAAGGGCTCTCCCGGTGCACCGGAGGGGGAAGCGGCTGCCGGCAGGGCCGAGACGCGGGGCTGGGGCAGCCTGTAGAGCTGGAGGCCGGTGCGCAGTCCCAAGGAGGGCTCGACGGGGCCGCCAGGTCCTCGCTCAGCCTCTCCTTTTGGCCCGCCCCTCGGCGCAGGCGATGCCCCTTCCCGAGCGCCCGTCCCTCGCTCCCGCTGCACCCTCCCCAAGGCTCGGCCCGCCGGCCGGAGGGACCCCGGGGCGGGCAGGCCGCCTGGGCCGGCCCCTCCCCGCAGGGCTACGGGAGGTGATTGGTGCAGACAGGGGGTGCGGCACCCGCGCTCGGCCCGCGCCGGCTCCCGGGACCGGGGGGGCGGGGGCCGGGNCGGGGTCGGTGTCGGGGCGATGAGCGGCGGGGCCGGGCGACGGCGGCGCCTGGTTCTGCACGTGGACCTCAACAACACGGTGGTTGTGGCGGACACGGTGACGGGGCAGGCCCCACGAGCGGCGCTCAACACCTTTCTCAGCACCGTCACCTGGGGCCGCGCCGGGGCTGCCGGTGAGCGCCGGGGCCGGGGGTACGGGGGTACGGCGGACCCGGTGTGGCGGTGCAGGGGCTCAGCACGTTCCTCTCTTCTAGGCGAGTGGGAGTGGGTGAGCGACCGCCCGTCCCTGAGCCCCCCGTGCCCCGGCGCCCTCAGCTACTACAGCCGCCACGGCCGGGACCCCGCCTTCACCGAGGCCGGCCCGGGCCGGCGCTTCCGTGACCTCCACGCCCGCCACCTGCGGCTGCTGGAGTGGCCGGGCCGGCCGCACGACGCCTTGTCGGTGCCAGGGGAGCCCGGCAAACGCTACCACCTGATCCTGCCCTCCTTCTTCCGCCTCCTGGACACGCTGCACCGGGATGGCAGGGCCTTCGCTGTTGTCTTCAGGACCTTCGGCACCGACCTGCCCCGCGCCCTGCAGGCCGTCAGCAGCGCCCTGGACGGGCAGCACCCCCAGTTCCCTGCCCTGCGGGACGTGGCGGTGAGTGGGGCCCTGAGGGTCCGTCGTGATGGGGAACGTCAGCCACATGGTCCCACGGAGCTCCCCTGCCCATGTCAGACTGCTCTCCAACTGCTTGGCCAGACTGCTTTTAAAAGCATCGAGTTCTCTGGATGAAGCTGTTAGCTGTGGGGGAGCATGTGTGTGCAGATCCTATGTGGAATGGTCTCCTCTTGGGGTATCCCGTGTTGGACAGAGCATGCCTTATCCCGAGGAGGGGCTGCTGCAGCAGAGCAGGGCTCCCTGGCCCAGAGCTGATCGCAGCTGCGCTCTCCTCCCCCTGGCAGCACACTGGGCAGGAATGCTGGGAATGAGCTTTGGAAGATGCTTTAGTTATTCCTTGGAGTGTTTTCAGGTAGCAGAGGTTAAAATGGGAGCAGTATGCAGCTAGGAGATCATTCCTTTCCATCCCTGGGGAGGGGGATGATTTTTGGTTGGATGCATTCCATGCCTCCTCTTGTCATCTTCCCAGCACCATCCTCCCACACTGCAGTGGTGGGGAGTCTCCACCCTGCTACTTGGTGTCTCTGCCAGTGCGTGAAACAACCTGTCTGCTTTGCAAACTTTTCCTTCCCCATTTTCTGTGGTCCTGCAGCTCCCTGTGGACCTTACCCCTGGCCAGATACGCTGCAGCAAGAAAGAGGTGGTGCTAACACGGGGAGCAGAGCGTCTGGCCACCCGGGAAGACAGAAGAAAGCTTTACAACTACTTCAGCTCCTTTGAGGGAATTGGAGGCTTCCAGGACCACTTTGACTGGTGAGAAAGAGGGCACTGAGGAAGTGGCTTGGGCATTATCTTCTTTCCTGTGATTCTCTTAGTTTCTGGGATAGCTCCTAGTTTTGAAACTTTTTAATTATTGGGGTCCCTATCGCTTAGGCACTCCCCATTTTGCCTGTGGGCAGCCTGATGGCACTCTCACACCGTTCCTGAGGTCCCCATCCCCTGGTGTACCTCCTGCTTTTCTCCAAAGACCCCCTGATTTGTCACCTTGATGCAAAATGCCTCATTCCTAGGAGGGCATGGGGAGCAGGACAGGACATTCTCTGTCCTGCTTTCCTGGCTCAGAGGGTGCCCTGGGCCTGCAGTACAGTCTGCCATTACCTGGGAGCTGTCACACTCTCCCTGCCCTGACTGTTCCTTCTCCACTTACTGTTTCAGGTGGGCCAGAAATCAGTTCTCTTCCCAGGGTGGGAAGCCCCTGTGGGTAGACCCCCATGATCCTGACATTCATCACATCTTCATTGATGACAACATCCGGCTGGACGATGGAGACACCATTGTTCACCCCCAGGTAGGTGGCTGAAGGCCCCTCTGGCACCAGCAGCCTACGCCAGGGATGTCCCTGGCAAGGTCAGATGCGTTTTGTCCCTTTTGCATGAGGCTGCAAAGGTGGGTCAAGGCATAGCCCTGCTGTCACTGCATCCTGTGCCACCAGTGTTGGTGGCAGCGATGCTCAGGGAGGGTGAGATCAGCCGTCAGCAATGCACAGCAGGTGCTGGCTGCCTCTGCCCCCCTCTGAGTCAGCCCTGTGCCTGGAGGCAGCAGCAATGATATCAGCGCTGCCAGCCTTGTCACCTGTCTGAATGAAGGGGCAGTGTTTGTGGGGAGTACACTTCGGAAACAGAATGTTTATGCAGACAGAACCGTGCCTGGCCGTTGGACAGCTGTCAATGCTCAAACAAGAGCTGCAGGTCCATGGGCGATCCTCAACCCCTGCCTGTTTCCATCCATATGGTGATGGTGCAGGGGGGAAACACGGCAGCCAGTGAATTGTCTGCGGTGTTTGGCAGGCAGCCTGGGAATCAAAAGGGATGGGATGCTCATTGGATGTTCCCTTCTGTACAAGCTTTCTCAGCTTACACATTTGTAGCTGGTGGCAGGAATTGTTACTGCCTGGACAGACCTGCCAGGAACAGGCTTTGGTCTGTGCCATGCCTGGTTGAGGGGAGGCTTTGCAATGGCTGCTGCATGCAGATCTGCAGCAGCTGGAGTGTGGCTCACACAGCTCCACTTGCTGCATTTCAGCATCAGGCTATTTGTCTGATCAATGAGTTCCTCCTTTGGCATTGGTAGCCTGCATGGCTGGTCAGTCAGGCTGCCAGCCCTGGGGCTGCTCCCACGCTGGATCACACAGGTAGGATCCAGTTATGGTAGCAGCAGACCTCGTGGGAGTCTGGGCAGCAGCCAAGCATCTTCCCAGCAGGGCTCATCGTCACTGCTGGGACCTTGCTGTCCTGCAGCCAGGATCAGTAGGTGGAAAGCCATTGTCCCTTCCTCTTGCATCACCAGCTCTGCAGGGCTGTCCCCATTTCAGTGATGGTGACAGAGCAGCACTAGGAGTGAAAGAGATTGCCAGGTGGCTTTAAGCAGGCCATGGTGAAGATCAGAAGGTGAAGTCCCTGTTGCATCCTTTGGCAGCTAAAGGAAGAGCTGTTGGCAGAGGTTTGCCTGGAGTCAGCTGCTCCACAGAGCTGTTTTCTTCCAGCTGCACGGTGTGGCCTGTTTCCTTAAGGGAGCACCAGGCACATGTGTGACATGCTGGTTCAGAGTCAAAGGCAATTTCTGGGAGAGGGGGAAATCTCAAGAAATTTCAACTGCTGTTGCAGTGGAGATAGGATCACCCTGCCCTCTGCCCCTAGCACACAGCCTGCATGGAGGAGCCTGGCTGAGGGGAGGGCAGAGCGCGCCACGAGGCGTGCGCATTGCTGCCAGGCTCTGCTCTCCCTGCAGGTGTTCTTGGAGCAGGGCAGCAGCTGTCCCAGGAGCGTGCCCACCTCGGCGCTGTACAACATTTGCCTGGTGCAAACCAATCTGCTGGAGGCCATTGCTGATGAGGACTATTTCCTGCGCTGTGTGAGGAGGTGTGAGGAGAACTACGACCGCTACCTGGCCTGCATGGAGAAGGACACCCCAAGCCAGCAGTGGGATGGACAGTGATACCACCTCATGGGGCTGAGTGGCTCCAGACTGGGACACCACCCGCTTCCTGCTGCATGCAGTCAAAGTCCGAGGCAGGCTCCTGCTTCAAGCTGTTACATCTCCAATGTGCAATGAGGGCGTTCAGTCCTATCAGGACCTTCCATGAGCGATCACAAGCGTCCTGGGAGCTTGTGTGATAGGATTCTTGGAGGAAATGGTTTTCCAGTCTTTGGCAGTGTTGCCCGTGGTGCCCACTTCTGCATGAGGGCTGGGGCTCACCGTCCCTCTGCAGTCACCAGGCAGGTCCCTTCCACCATACTATGATGCAGGCAGCCTCGCAGTGTTCGCACCTCACTTTCTGCTCCTGCAGTGATGGCTGGTGCAGAGCAGGTGCCAGGATGAGTACAGTGTTATCAGCAGCATCCCCAGGTGGCATTTGTGGTGTGGTGTTCTTGGTGGATGCCTTGTCACTTCTGTCTGTTTTTAAAGCAAACCTTTTTAGCTCATTTCTGTGTGAGTTTCCTGCCTGCCCTTGGCTCTGCCTGTGCTGGTGGGTGGGAAGTGCCTTTCCCAGCGTGTTCATTTGCCTGGCTCAGCCAAGTGGGGACAAAAGTGTTGGTGGAGGGTTTGAGACCCATGTGCATCTTTCCTGATGCTGCTGAGAGACCCCAGCAAGGTCGCGCTCTGAGTAGGGCTGAGCTCGTGTTCTGTCCCTGCAGTGGTGACAGGATAGGGGTCATCTCTAGTCTAGGACGGTGGGTTCCCGACTCCTTGAGCCCGGCACTGTGTGGCTCTAGCACCGGCAGCATACAGCAAGGGAGGGCAGAGCCAGGGTCTCTCCAGCCCCTCTCCCTGCGATGGTTCCTTCCCGGCCAGGTGAACGCGGCAGGAGCGCGGCGGGCCGGTGGCACCGGGAGGGCCGGGCGGAGGGGAACGGGGCCCAGCAGGGGGGCCGGGGCGGACGCGGCGCCGCCCCCACCGGCAGCGGNCGCGGGAGCCCGGGGGACGCCGGTGTCAGCGAGCTGTCTGCGGGAGCCCTGTGGGTGCGGGCTGCGGGGCAGTGCGCCGGAGCGCCGGGGGTTGCGGGCGGGAGTGCGTGCAGCACCGGGGGTAAGGACGGTGCGCCGAGAGCAGGAACCTGGCGGGGTCCGGATTGTGAACGGGAAGCCTCTGCGGGGTACGGACCCGGGGGATGCGGGTAGAGAGCCCCGGGCGCGCGAGGGTCCCAGTCAGTGCGGGCTGTGTACCAGCAGCAGCGGGTAGTGGGAGCCCGGGGTGCGGGAACCTCGGGAAGCGAGAGCACTGGTACGCGCGGGCAGAGAGCCCCAGGGAGTGGGAGCCCGGAGGGGATGGACAGGGAGCCGTGGGGCGCAATCGGGAGCCCGGAGGGGGTGGGCAGGCAGCCCGGGGTGCAGTGCGGAGCCCCGTGAATCAGGAGCTGTCGCACCGCCAAGGGGAGCTGGCTAGCTGGGGCTGGGGGAGCGATGGGTGCCTGGGCTCTGACTCGGATGCTCTCCCCGCAGGAGGCCGTGGGCCGGACCAGTGACGAGCCGGGCCGGATGGGCGGCACGGCAGGGCCAGAGCCCGGGGACCCCCGAGGCGGCTGAGCTGGCCCATGGCGGCGGGCGCGGGCGCCTTCGCGTGGGCCACCTTCCCCGCCATGCCCACGCGGCGCGTGTACTGCAGCGCCGCGCACCGCGACGGGCAGCTCTTCGTGCTGGGCGGCTGCGGGGGCGGCGGGCGAGCCCTGGGAACTGCTGAGGTGCTCGACCTCCAAGCCCAGCGCTGGACCACGCTCCCACCACTGCCCACGCCGCGGGCTGGCGCTGCCGTCCTCGCCCTGGGCAAGCAGATATTGGTGGTGGGCGGTGTGGATGCGGCACAGAGCCCCCTCGCCTCCGTTGAGGTCTACCACGTGGATGAGGGCAAATGGGAGAAGAAGGCGGCATTGGCTCAGCCCTCCATGGGCATCTCAGCTGTGCAGAGAGGTGAGGGATAGGAACATGTTGTGACTCTTGCCCAAAGTTTGCTAAGCGTCCTTGGAGTCTTGGTACAGCGCAGCATGCCAGGAGCCAGGGTTGGTCTCTGTATGTGGTGCCCGTGTCTGCTCCCTGGACAGGGATGCTGTGGCATGGACCAGGCTGCAGTGTGGTGGGCAGGGCAGAGGAGATGTCAGGACAGTGGTGGGAGCGGGCAGGGGTGCCGGCCGCACTGGAAGCAGGAGCAGGATTTGGCAGTATGGCTGTGTTGCCATGGTGTCTCCAGGGAGATGATACTGCCGAGAATAATTAGAGAGGATAGCCCTGTGCTCTTGTCTGTGCCTGATGGATGGGATGGAGAGGGGGGCAAGAGGGTCCCAGTGCAGTCAGGGCATTGCCAGGCTCAGGCCTGGCTGTACTCACTGTCCCCCGGCTGCCCTGGAGCAGGGGCTGGCTATGGGGCTCGGCAGTACCGCTGCTGCCTGCCCTGGAGGGCATGGGGGGACTCCCAGCCCCGGTGCTGCCCACAGATCCCCCTGCCTCACCGCTGCCTCTTTTCCAGATGGGGCTGTCTACGCACTGGGGGGAATGGGTGCGGACACCTCTCCCCAGGCACTGGTCCGTGTCTATGAGCCGGCAAAGGACCACTGGCAGCCCCTACCCTCCATGCCCACACCGTGTTATGGGGCCTCTGCCTTCCTGCAGGGAAACAAGATCTTCGTTCTGGGTAGGTGCTGCTGGGGCAAACCAAGCATCCCCTGTGTCTCTACCCTCTTCTTCCTCTGTTCCCAGACCAGAGAATGACCTGGTGCACCCCAGGGTGGCTCCGTGGTGCCCAGCACTGCAGCCAGCAGGCCCCATTCTGCTTGCTGAGCACACCAACAGTGCCAGTTTGGGGCACTGGCAGCTACATCTCCTCTGTGCATAGGAGGCCGGCAAGGCAAGCTGCCTGTCACCGCCTTCGAGGCTTTTGACCTGGAGACAAGGAGCTGGACACGCTACCCCAGCGTGCCCAGCCGCCGCGCCTTCGCCGCCTGTGCCATGGCTGATGGAGTTGTCTTCAGCCTGGGTGGGCTGCAGCAGCCAGGGCCCCACAACTTCTATTCCCGTCCCCATTTTGTCAACACCGTGGAGATGTTTGATCCTGCGCAGGGTGAGCTCCATGTCTCTGGGTGAGGTGGGAGCATCTTCTGTGGGTCGGGGATGATTCTGTGGGTTGGTGAAAGGTGTCTGTGCCTGAGGGACATGATTATCTGGGCTCTGAACATGAGTCCCTTGTACCCATGGTGAATCCTGTGTTCCCTGGTCCCAGGGAGTGATTAACCTGTGGGTGTTCTGGCCTTGGTGTATAGAGGGGAAACCCCAGCGGGCGATGCTCACTCCCTCTCATACCCAGGTGTGTGGAGAAAGCCAAGCCGCACCATCCGTATGAAAGAGAAGAGAGCTGACTTCGTGGCTGGATGCCTGGGAGGAAGAGTGGTGGCTGTGGGTGGCCTCGGTAATGCTGGGGGTAGGCGTGTGGCCGTGTTCCCATCCCCATTCTTTGGGGCTCATCAGTGATCTGCGTGACAGTAGGGAGGTTGGCTGTGCAAAGCCAGGGGGTTACTGCAACACTGTCTGCAGCAACATCTCTCTGTGCTCTCACAAGTGCTGGGGAGACCTTACTGCCCTGTCCCAATGGCTGACCCACTGTGTCCCTTGCCCCTTTCGCTCTCCCAATCAGGCTTTTCCCAGCTCATGTGCAGCGTTCTGGTCTCACACAACCCATGGTGGCTCAGCTTTGCTGTGCAGGGTTGCAGTGCTGCATCCCTCTCCCAAGAGAGCTGGGGAAAGGTTAGTGCTGTCACTCAGCAGAGGACATACAGCAGGAAGGGCTGCCTGGGGAGCCTGGTGCCAGCCACAGCACCCCCAGCCCTGCAGTGAGGGCTGCCAGGCCCCCAGGATCACTGTGGGAATAGGGAATGGTGCTGGCTGCATCCCTGCAGTGTGGCATTGCTCCTGAGTCCTGCCGCAGCTGGAGCTGCCTTATCTCTGCAGAGTGCTGGCACGGGGAGGGGGGGAAGGTAAGGAGTGGTTGAGGGGGCAGAGCCAGCAGATGTGGCATTAGTGCCAGCAGCCATCCCTATAGGGACTCTGCTAATCCTCTTGTGCCCCCACTAATTGCCTCTGGGATCTCAAAGCCTGTGCAGCTCAGGGCTCCTGTTGAGGCATCAAAGGGATGTGGAGGGGGAAAGGCAGAGCCTGGGGTGAGAGGCAGGGAGCTGCACAGATGCTGATGTGGTTCTGTCTTCCACAGGGAACCAGTCCTGCCCACTGGACTCAGTGGAAGGGTTCAGCCTCTCGCAGAAAAAGTGGGAGCCGCTGCCCCCCATGCCCACTGGACGCTGCTCCTGCTCCAGCTGCCCAGCACCCAGCCTGCTCTTCATCATCGGCGGTGTGGCCCAAGGTCCCAGTGGCGCTGTTGAGGCTCTGTGCCTGCGTGATGTGCCCTGAGTAGGACCCCGGGGACCAGCCTTGGCCAAGCACCAAGTGCCTGAAGATGGGGACAGGGTGTGTGAGCATCCATGTGTTCACCCAGGGTGACCTGGCTCCAGGAAGCCTCTGTCCCATGGTGGCAGGCACCAGAGCAGCTGTGGTTTTGGGAACTCCCAGCTCCTGCAGCGCTGTGGCAGTGAAGCCCAGGGCAAACTCCTGCCTGGTGGGATGGCCATCGCCAGCAGCGTGGAGGGAGCAGCGGTGGCAGGACTGCCGCTGGCCTCACTGCCCTGTCCGGCCCCATCTGTGCCACGGCGTATCTGTGCCGTGTGTGTAGCAGTGAGTGCTGTGTCGTCGTAGACCCAGTCGATGTCTCATGTAGCACAGAGGTGCCCTGTAGCTCAGTGCCTGGGAGGTGATGTAGCACCTCAAATAAATGAAACATGTGGAATTTTATCCCGCTGTAGTCATGTCGTCTCTGGTTATCCTACTCCAGGCAGACACATGTTGCAGCCTGTCAGGAAAACCCCTCCCAAGGCAGAGTTCAGTGACCACATACAGTGGAGCAAGGGTAACTCTTGTTCTCCCCACCTCTAGGGTGAGCAGAGCAATGTGATGTAGAGATCCAGTCCTTATTTAGAGAGGGGGAGCTAAGCAGTGGCTGTCCTGCCTTGGTACAGCCTTGTTCCTGCTTGGCCTCCTATGGGTGAAGAGGCTATGGGGGGATGAAGGCAGCAGCAGAGGAGGGACTTTTTTGAAGGTACCCAGGGTGTGAGAGAGGCAGGGAATGTTGAGGGCTGCCAGGATGCTGAGAAGAAATAAGAGATGCCTAATGTCAGGGCTTGTGGACCCTATCCAGCACCACAGCCCCATCTCAAAGGATGAACGATGGCTGGTGTGGGAGAGAGCTGGGTCCACCTGTGTCCAGCTCTGTAGGCAGGAGCACTGCAATCCTGGTTACTGGCAACCAGGAAGGGAATGTAAGCTCCATACTGGTGGTGTCTGTGGGTGGTGTTTAGGAGTGCACTGCGAGATCAAGGGAGGTGACACTTGAATTACTCAGTGTTATGGGCTCACCTGAGCCTTGCTGCTCTTGGCTCCACACAGTCTCACACCCAAAGCAGAAAACAGGTGAGGGATTTGATCCTTCATTGGTATATTAGAAAAACCTCACAAGTCTGGGTAAATATCAAGTACAGATGCCTGACCTTTCAGAGAAGACAGCCAGCTTGAGCCTCAGGTGGGCTGCAAGGCTGTAGAGACAGGAGACTGAATCCCATCAGAGTGCAGCAGCATCCAACACACTGCTGGGGCAGGCTGTGCCATGTCCTGGGGGCATCACAGCATGGGAAAAGTTGGAAATTATTCATAAAAGGACATTCAGAAGACATTTTCATGTTACTGCTCCATTGTTTCTGGTGCCCACCTGGCACAGTGACTGCAGGGACCATCCTGATGCGCTGCATGACTGTTTGCCTGTGATTTGGGAGGAACAACTTGGGATACCTAGGCTGGTGGTACCTCAGCTGGAAGCATCCCTGCATCTGCCTCTGGAGTTGCCATAGAAACTACAGTTGTGCCAGAGCGAGCATCAACACTGAGCCCCAAATTAGAGCTGGGAGGATGCACTGGCAGCTGGGGAGGAGGTCAGTGGTTTGTGCTGTGACTGGGGGCTGGACAGAGGGACACGTCCTCTGAGCGAAACATGCTCCAGCCTTCTATGAGTATTTCACAGCACTCCCTAGCCTGTGCTCAAACCCTGGTGGGCTTGTCTTTCTCAGGGTCCTGGAAGGTGATAGACCCCTTGCTGCCCCTTTTGTACATCTCCTCACCCTGACAGCTCTTTCCACAATCCACCAAGGCATGTAATAATTCCAATCCTGCTCAACCTTTAGTCATGGGGGACCCTAAATCATGGAGCTGCATTGGAAACACGGGCCTGATTAATAAGCTTTTCCCTCAGGAGCATTGCATGAGTGGGATAAATCAAGATGCTGAGTCACTGGCAAATTGACATCCCTATATGCCAACTTCACAAGCTCCCTGCTGCTGATGGGGTGCCCAAGGCTACTTTTCCAAATTCAAGGCAGTGGCAGCTGCAAGAGCCAGAGGATGCTGGAGGGAGGAGCTGGAGCTCAGGAGCCCCTCACTGTTGTGGTGTTTACAGCAGTGAGGCTGATGATCCCTGCCCCACAGGCATTTGCCCCTCTGCTAGCAGCACTTTGCCACCTGCACACACTTTCCTGGCACATTGACCCTGACCCACTGGAGTGCCTTTTGGCTTGGCTCCTCCGCCTGAGTGCAACAGGAATCTGTGACCTCTCATTAAGTGTGGAATTGTCATTCTTTTCTATCTCTGCTTTTGAGCACAAGACCAGAATCCCATTTGAATGAAGGGAGAAAAGTTACCAGGAAAATGTTCAAGGACATCTCAGGAATGGAGAGATGAGGGTTGTGACCACTTTTGCAGACTGACATGTTATTAACTGAGGAACTCATGTGAATTTTTAATGAAATGTGCTATGAAGTCAAAAAAGTTGAGGAATGTACCAAGTATATTGCTGTCTATCTCCTGGAAGCTTCTGCTAATTTTTACTAAATTAAAGACTAGGAGGAATCTGGCTACCCTCCCTAATGCTGGAAGCACAGACTGTTATTTCAGATATAAGGAGAGCTATGAGCTAGCGCCTGGCAACATGGTTAATCTCCCCAGAGTGTGTTATGGACGGGGGAGATGGAAATGGAGGTAGCTGTCAGACCTATAATTAAAAAAATGTCTTTCCATATTGAAATTTCTTTCTGTTGTCAGGAGAGATGGAAATACAAAAATCTCATTTATCATATTCCACAAACCTGCTAGACATTCATACCAGAAGGCTGATCAGAAATAGGAATAGCTCTTTCTAAGTACCTAAAATAACATGTTGAGCCTTATCGCCAGTGCGCACAGCACCAGCAATTCCTTTTCTAATGGCAGTGGAAGCACTGCAAGTGGGTACAGGACTCCACAGTCTCTTCTGCAGGGAGATCTGGGCCAGCTTTTTAATTGTGAGCAATAAAATGCTGGAAAATCACTGTTTATGATGCAGGACCATATAGGGCCTGGATGCACAACAAGGCTTTTGGCAGCAGTGCCATGTACTTGCCTGTACAACAGAGACGTAGGCAGTTCAGGAGCAGAACAAGGCTTTTATTTACTTAAAAATTGCAATAAAAATTAACATTTCCATCGGTTTGGCACTCTGGAGGAAGGTTTGCCTTCCAGCCCATGGCTGCCTTGGACAGCC
This sequence comes from Hypocryptadius cinnamomeus, assembly GCA_013400635.1. Classification (NCBI taxonomy): domain Eukaryota; kingdom Metazoa; phylum Chordata; class Aves; order Passeriformes; family Zosteropidae; genus Hypocryptadius; species Hypocryptadius cinnamomeus. The sequence continues at coordinate 37,581 of VYZP01071274.1, forward strand.
CAGCCACTACCCCATCCCTGAAGTAGGAACATGGTCCAAGCTGCAGCTCCCTACTCTGGTCCTAGAAAATCAACACATTGGAGTCTTCTCATTGAACTGGGAGGTATCAAGCTGCCTTGATTAATACAAGCTATTTAAACCAACCCTAGTGCTGTAATGTCAAGCAAAACAATGCAGTGAAATCACTCCAATAAGACTTTTATGCGTAAAAGACCAGAATTTTATTTTTTTATCTAAAGCGAAAGCTTGATCTTCATGGGATTTGATTAGGAAACCAGATATATACATCAAGAAAGCCATTAGTTTGACACTGCTGAGCTCCGGGCTGCCTTTAATACTAAAGGCAAAAGAGAATAAAGGGGAATGTAAGTAATTCCCCATATCTATCCATGAATTTATGTCAACCTTAATCCTCCAGTGGTTTCGTGCTTATGGAGTATCTTCAGAGCCAGGAAACAAACATTTTAACTAGTATTGAAATAGTTGTGAATTAAAGGAGGAAAAAATAGGCAAGCAAGCATGCCTGTTCTACATTCCTAAACATGGGTGTTATGGAACCACAAGGCAAAAAAATCCAGTAAAACCATATTTGAGAATGTTTCTTTGGGGAATGTTTAGATGGTGGTTATTTTTGTCATATTCCTGATGGATGAAATTAAATCCTGCATTTCTGCCAGAGGTATTTACATGAGAGACCACACAGCCTCTGGAAATAAAGGAAATGGGTGCTGTGGCTGCCATGCTCCCATGGGAGCAGCTCTCAGTGTGTTGGTTCCAAGCTTTCAGCTTTCTCTTCCTCCCAGTGTCCTGTGATGACCCCCTGTGCCTGGGGCTGTGCTTCCAGGCGAGGGATGCAGAGCGACTGGAGCTGGGTCTGATCCTGGGTCCATGGCCACAGGGTGAGATCCAGAGACCCCCAGCCTCAGGGTGAGATCCAGGGACCTTCAGCCCTGAGGTGACCACAGGGACCCTCATCTCCAGGGAAGGAGCCAGGAACACTCAGTTCCAGGGTGACCTCAGGGACCCCCATAGGACCTTGAGGCATCTCAAGCCTCAGGATGAGGCCCAGAGGCCTCCAGCCTTGAGGTGAAATCCCGGGACCCTCAGCCCCAAACTGATCCCAGGGGCCTCCAGCCTTGAGATGGAATCCAGGAACCTTCAGCCCCAAACTGATCCCAGGGACCTCCAAACTTGAGGTGAAATCCAGGGACCTTCAGCCCTGGAATGAGACCCAGAGACCCCCATAGGACCCCCAGGCCACTCAAGCCTCAGAGTGTGATCCAGGAACTCTGAGTTTAGGGTGACCCCAAGGACCCTCAGGACTAGATTAAGCCCAGAGACCCCCAGCCCTGGGGTGAGAGCCGGGGACTGCCCCAGGGCACCGAGGCCCCTCAGGCCCCACAGGTGGGCAGGCCCAGTGCTTGGCTGCATCCCGGGCCTGTGGAGGGCCTCGGGCCTGCCCTGGGCCTGCAAGGCTGTGTCCCCTGGGCTGTCCCCACCACCACAGGACACAGGTGATGCTGCCCTGAGTGGGGCTGGTCATCTTCTTCCATCTCCCTTCTTCCTGCAGGGCACTGTGGCACCTGCTGGTGGGGAGAGGCCGTGAGGGCCAGGGCCATGGTGCTGTTTGGGGGCTCCCTGCAGGGCTGTCAGCCCTGAGAACAACATGAACTTCAACGTCTGGAACATCAAGGAGATGCTGAGCACACCAACAGCCCTTGGGTGAGCATGGGTGGGGGGAGAGATGGAGAAGGGATGGGGTGTAAAACCAGACACTTGGCAGGGCTGATGACAGGTGAGGTGAAACATGTCCAGAACTGATCTGTGGCTAATTAGGGAAGTCTAATGAAAATTCATTAGTCTGCCCTGGGATCCTGTTTATGCCCCCAGCCTGCCAGCACTGCCATAGATCCACCATTGGTGGGAATCTAAAAATCTGCACTGGCTGGAAGCTGGACCCTTGTCCATTCAGGGTGTATTTGGGGAAGCCCTGTGAGCTGTGCTCATCTCATTAGATAAGTCAAGTGTTCCTCTTGCCTGTGCAGAGGGCAGATAGAACGAATCGTGACGTGCAATATTATTGCATATTATGTAACTCAAAAATTATTCCATATCCTGCATTTATACACATGGCTTGTTTTTTTCCCAGCAGAAGTCAAAGAGCAGCTAGAGCTCTGCACATCTACAGTCTACAGTGAAACAACAAATATTCAGATATAAACATCTGGAGGCCAAATATCTAAGACAAGCTGCAATTTGTACTTCAGAGCATTCTTTGTATCACATGGCTAAAAAAGGCAGTGGGACTAATCCCCTTTTTGACTTCAGAAAAGCTAATTGATGAATTTGGTACTCTGACCCTGTGTTAGTTAAATAACCCACTTACACAACTAACTTGTTCAAATTCACAGTTTTAGTCATACTGTCTCTTTGGCCAGATGTTATCAAAATGATGGATGATAATGAAAACATAATAGTCATTTTCTTGCCCATTATAGAAATGCTTGTCATATAGATATTAATTAATTGAATTTTGCACAGATGCAGGGGGCAAAGGGGAGCCAATTCAGGGGAAAATTTATTTATATCTGTCACAGTTTTGTCTTTATAATTGTGCATTGCTTAACTCTATTGTCTTCTTGGTACCTGCAGATTAATTTTGTTTGTTTTTTGGGAGGTTTGTTAGTTTTCAATATGTTGTTTCTAAGTTTGAAAACCTGTGACTTTCTTTCCAGTCAGAGACTGAGGAGGGGAAGTTTAGAGAGTATATTAAAAAGACATAATATATATAAAATATAGAATTGCATTTTTATGTTATATACAAGATAATATATAAGATATATTTTTAAAATATATAAATAATTCTGTGGAGCTGTGCCATAGGGAAGGAAATGAGTGGAAGTAGTACAGATGCCTATTTGGAAAGGGATCACTTGAATTTCTTCCTCCTCCAAAGTAGCCTATCACCTACAACATCTTCCCTTTTAACTCATTTATTAATGCAGGAAGAAAATATAGGCAAGATTTTAACACCCACTCCTCAGCATTTTCCACATTTTTTACAAGTGAGTTCAAAAGGGTCAAATAGGGCATAAAATGTTACTGGAAATGCAGCTGGGTTTTTAGAGGAGGCAAGAAGGGAGAGAAATTTTTCTGTGGACAATTAACTTTTTCTAAAGGAAAGAAAAGATTCCCACAGGAACAAGTGAATGTGTGTGTGTGTATTTGAAATAGAGGGCAAAAATGTTGATTACTTTTCCCTGGCTTACTTCTATTACTAGAAACCTTTCCCACCACAGCAGGGTATGCTGTTTAATCCCCAGAAAACTCTTTCAGGGAGCTTTAAAATTAAACATAAAATCAGCGTATAATCTAGGCACAGTATGACTCACTCTGTGAGTTCTTTGCAAGTTTGAGTCAGGGTGTTACTTCTGAGAGCAGCTGCCACCAGGTCCCCAGGAAATGCAGAGCTCCAGTGATGCATTGCCCTCACACACACAGCTCTGCACAAGCCCAAAAGTGCTCTGGGTTTTATTTGTTATCTGTCAGACACACAAGTGCTTCCCTGCAACCCTAACAGCCTGAGAAATAGGGTGTGGGGAACCAGAACCCCTGTTCCTCCTGGTTTTATGTATGAATATTGACATAATACAGATACTAGAAATGAAGCAGAGGGAAGATTATCAGCTTGGACAATAGTATCAGGGTGGCAGTTATTTTAGAGGGTGGAAGGGGGCCACATGACAGCTGTACTGGGACAGCTGTACTGGGAAAGCTTAGGCTCAGTTGAAGTGTATTGACAAAGGACACCGTTTTTATGGATTGAAATGCCAGCTTTCATTAGAGAAAGTGCCACGTTAGAGCAGTGCTGCTGCCTGCCCAGCCACGAGGGCTGGTGGAGGGAGATCACAGAGGATGTGAGAACAGCAGCCACAAAAGCACTGATGCTTCAATCAGCCTTTGATTGACTGGATAAACATCACAGGGGTGTGGTGCTGAAAGTACATTTTCAGACACCATCAATACCTGCCTTGGCCAGGGGGCTCGCAGGGGAAGAGACACATCCTGCCTTGTCCCTGAACTGAGCACAAGATCCCTGTCCAGGCTATTTACTCTTGTAGTGCTACTGTGAGAGTGGCAGTAGGGAACTGGAGTTAGTATCTCTGCAGGAGCAGCAGAAGCCAAAAAATCCACTACTGTTAATAAAAAGAAAAAAAGACACTGGAGTAGTAATAATAAACCTCATTAAAAATTAAATTAAACTGTACAGCCCAAAGGGTTAAATGTTTGCCTGAGGGAGAAAGATTATTTAGACTTGATTATATAGATTTGAAATTGAAGTTATGAGAAATTTCTTGTACCAGAGAAAAGAAGTAACTTGCTAAATGCATAAAAGCTACTGCTAAATGCATACTTTGAATAACTTGGTACGCTTCCAAAGACATCAGAAGCAGAAAGCCTGCCAGAGAGTGTGTAAGGCAAGAAATTATGAAAATATTAAAGAGGTATTCTAAACAGCTTCTTGAAGTTAAAGTCTACTTGGGCCACTACTCTGTATGGTTTATTTCTGCTGTTGAGGATAACTTCCAAGTTTAAAAACCTCATTCAATCCATTATCCATGAAATTCCATCCCAAATCACAAGGTCACATATTTTGAAGTTACATTAAGGTTCAAGAATAAGCAGAAAATGAAGGAGACAGCCAGGACAAAGACCAGGAGAGCAGCTGTAAAATTCCAGAGCTTCACAGAAATGAGAAACCAGGCCTGTAAGTGCAGGCAGGAAGATGGCTTCAGGCTAGAGGGGGGGGTAGCAAAAAAATAATCCCAGTCTCCAGATGCCTAACTTTTAATATGGTTGGGGATGCATTTTGTGGGAGCAAACAGGGTACTCTGCAGAAATGTCAATCTCCTCTTAAGGAAAAGGCTCTGTTGTAACTGGCAACCAGCTCAGGACAAAGGGCTACATGGATGCCAAGGTAAGGGTGTCTGGGCAGTATTGAATCACAGCTGAACGAATAATGAATAAACTCACAGAAAGTAAAAATGACCTTGAGAAATTAAAATAAGACCAGAGGAATTTTGAACCTGAAATCTGGAAATTGTAGGCAGTGTTTGAGCTGAATAACTGAGAGGGATTTCATCATGGTTAATGCATTAGGTCCAGTGCCAGAACATGTTTGTAGAAATTCCTTTTAGGATGTGGTGCAAGTTTTTTGCAGCAAGCAGGTCGTGCCATTCCAGAGGGCAGGAAGCAGAAGAATAAATTTCTGCTGTGACTGTTTCCAGTGAAGAGATGGCAAATGGCTGGAGGCTGCAATAGCAGCTAAAACTCCTTGATTTTAACTCCCCCAGCTCCCCTGCCCCCAAAGCCAAGGTTGATTCTTGCTCATTTGCTGAGCACATTGGCACATTGGCAGGCAGCTGATCGTGAGGATGAGAGCAGAATAGCAGAGCTAGAGACAGTTCCTATAGATACAGGCTAAAGCCAGGAGGAAGAGCAGGTGAATGGCAGCTCCCAGAATTTATACTGGATTTGTTGTGATTCAGCCTGGTCCCTAAATGAGGAGGAGCAGAAAGGGCTGTGAGATTTTCTGGAGGGAAACCAGGAGAAGAGAGACTTTATGGCACTGATCCTACTCAAGACACTGCTACTAGGAGAGAAAGATTTCTTTGGGAACGAGGCTTTACTGCACTTTGAAGAAATGTGTCAGAAAGGTATAAGTGAGCTTCACCCACAGTGCTTGAGAGGAAGACGGATGTTGGCACAGGTTCAGTGGGGATAACAGAACCAGAGAAAATCAGTTCTAGCAGCACTGCAGATAAATGTTACATCGCATATTGTAGAAGTCTCAGTTTGCTTTTTCAAATGACTCTTAAACCTTGGTGTTGGCACATTAGGACGGATCCAAACAACAAATATGAACATCAGTTCTTAAAGAAAGATTGATGATGCCTATGGCAATTTACAGTTATGAAGCTTTAGTTTGTCAATGTGCCTAGAACATCTAGGAAACTTAAGAAGAGGGTATTTATTGCATGCCATGTTTGTTTTGAAGTAAGGCAGAACCCTTGAATGAAAAGTGAATGTTTGCATGTGATTGTGCCAAAACACTTGGAGTGGAAATCAGAAAATTAGAAAAATGAAAGAAGTTCCTGAAAGTTCTAACTCCTCCTATAAAGGGGGAATTTCCACTGACAACAAGGAAACAGAGACTGAGAAGATCTAGCTGACCCCCCAGATATGCAGAACGCTGCAGATTTTTTAGATCACGCTCACATCACGAGAAAAGGTTGGAGCTGCCAATATTGCAATACCTTGCGTTAAGTTAGGTCAGAAAATGAAGTCATTTGACCATCAGTCAGCAGAGGATGATTTACCATTTTTTGGAGCTGTCAAGAACTTGTTTTACATATCTAAAGTTGGTTTTGCTTTGGATGCATATGCTAGTGCCGGTACCAAAGGAATGTTATGCACACCAACACGGACGATTTGGAGCATGGCTCATGTTAGCAGAAAGCCAGAAGTTCTCCTGAGGTAAACTATTGCACTCCTCACTTAGGAGGGACTCCTAAGTGGAACTGCATACCTGGGATGTTTCCTTGCTGTTTCTGGGAAAGGGTTTATATTTAGGACAGAACATGCATCCCTGCTTCTCAGGCATTCTGAAGGCAATGGTCAGGTGGTTAGAAGAGCTGGAGTTGCCTGATCACAGATCTGATCGCACATGTGATCATCGTTGTCTGATCTCTCTGTCAGGGACAGGCCTGGGCCAAGCGTGGCCAGGCTGATGGCTTGCCCAGATGGTCTTGTTAGTAAATTAATTGCCAGCAGTGTTAAGCAAAGGATAAAGAAATCCATTGCTCAGGGGAATGAGTGTATTCAAAAGAGACATCTGTTTCACCTCCCCCTCTAATTTGCAAAAGCGCCATCATTTCTAAACCAACTGCTGAGGTAGTGTACTTAAGACAGAAAAATTGGGCTCCAGAGCAGCCAACAGCTGCCTTTGGTTGTAGTGCAGAGTAAGCCTAGGAAGTCACTTGGCTCATAAAGTCCTCTCAGCTCAATACTCCTCATAAAATCCTTATTATAAGAATCTTGTGCTTCAGGTATTAAATAACACGAAGCATCATCTGAGAAAATGAGCATATTGTGGGGTGTGATATTCACCAATTGTACTGGACACTTTCAAAGATAAAAACCCTTCCTCAGACTAAGAGGGAGCTTTTGTTTTGGCTGGAAGACAGGAGGATTTAGAAAACTGGTACAGGAAATGTACTACTCACATTGCAGGCAGGGTCTCTGCCTGTGTGGGGTCATGTCAGCCCATGTGCTCACGTCTCCCCCATATACTTCCTGTGGATTAAGAATTTTATTTTTTTTTACAAAGCTTAGCTGAGATGGAATCAAGAAGTTGTGCAAGTAAAATTGTATTCAGATTTTTTTTCTTACCAGATTTGGGGTCCAGAGAGGGATTAAGGAAGAAGGTTTGAATTCAGACAGACTTATCAGGCTTTTTGAGAATCCAGAAACCCATACCTCATCTATTTTTGCCTGCAGCTCAATGTACTCAGTGAGCTTAAAGCCAAAAGCATTAATATGATACTGTCAGTGACACTGCTATATAATGGAGACTGAACAGTTCAAGTGCTGCTGCTAAATCCTTTCCCTGTTGTGTCTGTGATGTTTGGGCTCTTTCCAAAACTGGGGATTAACCAAACACGTCACTGCTAATAAATGTTGGGGTGATCATCTCTTGTTATACACATGAGTTATTATCCTGTTCCTTCTTCTTTACTTGTATCATTTGATATGGAAGAAAAACCTTGTGTAAATTTTTCATTAATTATTTTCATTTATTTTGGTCTCTAATTCCCAGCTCCAAAGGCAGCAACACATCTCTCCATCTCGGTAGCTAAAAAAAAGCAAGAACTGAGAATATAAACCTGGCACAGCTATTTTTTGTGTTTGGTCCTAACCTAAACACTCTGCCAGACCTTGTGGATGTGGAGCAATGGAATAGTGATCATTTAAACTGAAAGATGGCAGATTTAGACTGATTGTTATAAAAAAATTCTTTCTTGTGAGGGTGATGAGGCACTGGCACCAGTTGCCCAGAGAAGCTGTAGATGCCCCATGTCTGAAAATGTTCAGGCCAGAAGGGATAGCACTTTGAATAACTTGGTACAGTGGAAGGTGTCCCTGCCCATGGCAAGAGGGTTGGAACTAGGTGATCTTTAAGGTCCCTTCTAACCCAAGCCCTTCTACAATTCTTTGTGAAAAATAAAAGAAGTCTTTTGTGTATACTTTTGCTAACCAAAAACCTTGAAGCCAGCCTCCAACACAAAGAGAAGCAGTGCAGCTGTGCAGGCAAGCACTTGTCTGAGGGAAGTTGGTCCTGTGCCACAAGCCTAGTCCATAAAGCAGGAGAGGAGTATAAGAGTGTTTCTGAAGAGGAGTAGAATCAGAGCAACGCAGCAGAAAATCAAGGGTGTCTAGGAAAGATTTATTTGAGTAACGCTCAAGGGAAAGAAGAGCACTTTTGAGTAGCATGTTAATATATTTGAAATACTTCCAACAATTCATATCAGTTCATCCAGCCATATGCTACCTCTATTTATTTGTTGTTGTACTGTGTCAGACTTAAGGTATCTGGAGAATAAATGTCCAAGAAATGTCAACTATAAGTCAGAAAGGTTTATTCTCTTGGAGCTGCCTTCCATGATCAAAGAAACACCTGAGTTACAACAGAAATTGTTACCCAGAGTAGCACTTCCAGCAGACCATGTAGGGAATTTTGTTCGGCTTTTTAATTGCCCCAGACTCATTCACACCCATCTCTGCCCCATTTCAGGCCCAATAAGTTTTCCATGAGGAGCAGCACTGCCAGTGACTACTCAAGTCTGAGTGATTCTCAGCTGCTCTTTGGCTCCCAGTTCTGCCCGGAGAATGTGCAGTCGGCAGCAGCACCGCTGGAGCTGGGCACGCAGCCGGGACAGCAGAACTCCCAGGATGTGAGTCTCGCTCTCAGCCAGCCCTGTGCAGGCACACAGCCACCATTCAAAGTTAATGGAAAATGCTGAAATCGGGTGGCAACATTTGCAAATGTCAGTAACTGCTGAAATAAGTTGTCTTCTTCCTACATACACATCCTTACTGTGACAAGACAAAATAGCAGCCTGGTCAGATGAATGTGGTATTTATAACAAATTGCTATAAATTATTGTTGAGATAGGTATTATTTTCTTCAATCGCATTTTTTAAGTTGCTAAAATAATATGAAATTATTCTCAAGCTAATGTCTTTAGACCACCTACCTAGCTAAGTTAGAATATTACACCTGTTTTTCTTTCAAAAATGATGTATTTCACTTCCTTAGCTTTCTACAAGGATGACAGAGCTACTCAGTGTTTGCTTCCCTGCACTGACAATGACCTTGCTGCACTGTTGTTAAGGTAGATGCTTGGATGATTTTGGATGGAGTGAAGAGTTTCTATGCTCACAATATTCCTCCTACAGCTCATGGTTTCTGATGTTACCAGCCTCCACTAAAATAGTTCCTGCACAACAAACAGAGAGAACCAGGTCTGAATAAACACACCTGGAGCAAAGATCAGGGAAGAGCAGTGGTGCCAGCTTGGAGGCCCCAGGCTGTCCTTCAGTTCCAGATGCTATCTGCTGTCCTATGCATTTTGCCTGGGAGCAATTTTCATCAGACACAAAACAGGAAATTCACTTTTCACGATTAAAAAACATTAATGGAATTTGAATTTTCTTATGTTTTAAGGAAAAGGCATTTCCATTTTGGTTACACAGTGTCTGGGGATTTTGCAGAATGAAGCTTTCATATTAATATTAAATTTCTTGTTCCAAAATGTGTATTGAAGCATGAGAAAAACTCATCTACAGTCTGTCGATGTTGCTAGTTGGCAGCAAAATGATGTCATCCACCCGGCAATTCAATAAGTTTTTTTTAGATTCCTGTACAGGGAGATTCTACTGAGAACTTGAACTTTTCTACAATTTCAGGAACACTGAAATTAATTTATAGTCTCTGTCTTGAACATAGAAGGGAAAAAAACCCTGCACACCTTATAATTGTAGCAAAGTGAAAATCCTCAAGATGAGAGAAAAGCCTGTGTCTGGAGGAATCTGGGCTGGGTCTCAGTTCCACAGGGAGTTGATCTAACTAGGCACACTAAATGATTCATAATCTCACAAAATTCTTAATCTCCTCATCCAGTGTAATCTGTCATGTCCAATCACTGTGAAGTCTATCTGCACTGGTTAAACAATGGTTAACATTTAATTAATGTTCTGATTATTTTTGTACTTCAATAATTTTCTTTTGTTTGTGTCACAGAGTGAGCCCAGTATTTTTACCAAATACCAGACAAAACCACAGTTATTTGATGAAGAAACAAGAGAAAAAGGTTCTCTTAATTTTGGTGCAGGAAGAGTGAAAAGTGTCTTGGAAAATTTTGAAGTGAATAAGAACAAAATAAAGGACAAATATGACCGGTATGTAGACATCCATCGGAAATTCTTTCTCTTCGGGTGGTTATCACTCTCTGCAGCTCCTTCTGCCCCTCTTACAAATCATACATGACATAGCTGCATATTTCTCCAAGAAAAGTATTTTCAGGTTTTAAATAATTTCTAATTGGAAAGATTTGCAAGGTAAGAGAATAGTGTTTATTTGCAATTTATGTAACACATTCATCCATAAGCCCCAATGAACAGCAAAACTCTAACCTGAATTTACCTTTGTCTTTATCTAATCAGCATTTTTTCTTTTTTCTGTACTGATTCTCCGTGAAAACCCTTATTTCTCAAACTTTTATAGGCTATGTGGAGAGTGATAAAATGGACTCTGAGAATGGCCTTCACATTTGGGCCAGATGAGGGGATGCCAAACACACTTGTGTGCAGATTGCCTCGTTATAAACCTGCACATATCTCTAGAATTTTATTTCCATACAAGATTTTTATGTATTGGGTTTTTTTGTTTTTTGGTAACAGACAAGTGTTATTTGCTAATGTAATTTGCATCTGCTCTTTGTCAAATGCCAAGAATTACAGGTACCTGTAGGTCCTGAAGGACTTCAAGGAACAAGCCAGCAATTTGAAGCTCAAAAATGAAATATGGCAAACTCCCCAGTGCACCTATAAATAATTCTTAGCACTGTACATTTTGTAATGTAACATCCAAACTGAAGTGAGTTTTTATTAAAAGCCTTTGATCAAATCTGGCTATGTATCTCTCTTACCTTTTCAATGGGCACTGCATTTCTGATAAGACAAAATTTTATTCTCAATTGCCTGTTAGAGGAAGATTTTTGTAATGAAGTGAGAAAGTAGTTTTAGATGTTTAGGCATCACTCATAATTATTCTTTATTTTTTCTTTAAATGGATTATGCTTCTTCCTACACTCCAGACTTGCTCCCAGATTAGAAGCCTGTTTTTAGAAATAACTATATTATCTTTCCGAAGATAAGTGTATAATTTATCAATTTGTATCCCCCTCAAGTTTGACTAAGAAAATTAGTATCTTCCTTTCCAAAAGGCTAGAGAGATTTCTCATAACTAGATTCTACATGTCCTCTGCATATTTTTGGCTTTCGGTTGTAATTTAGATCACTCAAATGATTGACTTAAAATGACCTGAATCTTCAGAGAGGAAAAGGTTATCACTTTGCTTAGCAACCATCCGTGCATTTTGGTGTGGCAAGTTAATCATGAATATAGCCTGGTTCCTGATACGCTGCCTCAACTAAAAAGGACAGATAACAGAAACCACAGGCATAATCTCAGGAGAAAAAGATTTGCAGTATTTGTTCTTCCTGGCCTGGGCTTTGTTGATGCTGAAGCTTTTCCCCTGTTTTTCCCACAGTTGTTTTAGTCCAAGCACAATACCCGTGTATCGCAGCAACTGGCACGTCACCACACAGGCTGGGTCCTTCCGGAGCAGATAACACAGTGGTCACACCCCAGCAGCTAATGGACAGTTGGGCAAATGCCAGCTAAAAATTTGAGAGAGAGGCCAAAAATCTGAGAGCAAAAACCCCATAACTCCATGTGTATGATATATATGAGCATGTGTGAATATGTATTTTTTTCTTTACATTGCAGAATCCATGTTTTCTTTAAACAACTGAGGTGACTTCAAAGGGTTATGCCCCTTGAAGTAATTGTGTTTCTGTGTTAACATTTCGTACTACACTATGCCTTGCAGTGCTTCCTGTCTCATTTTTACAGTGATCTTTTCAATTTTTGTACACTTCAGTAATTTACATTTCTGGTTCATACTTGTTTTTTTTTTTTCCATTTTAGTGAAGTCCTAAGCTCCTTTATTTTCAGCATCAAAGACAAGCTTCAAGAGGTAGGTTACTTCAAATTCAGAATGTAAAATAATGAAGAGTTAGAAATACTACAAACTATTCAGCGCTCACTGAATATACAGACTATTCAGTATTCACTTTCTCTCCTTTGCTATGCTGATATCTAAAATATTACATTGTGTGTGTGTGTGTGTGTGTGTGTGTGTGTGTGTGTGTGTGTTAAGCACTCAAACACTTTAAACCAACAACTGTAAGGTTTTTTTGCATACACCATTGCCTTTGTGGCCTTGGGGTCAAGGTCTTTAGGGACTTGCCTCAGAGTCAGTGGTGGATTTTTTCTGGGTCTCTAGAGTAAAACAAGCTGTGGTGGCAGCCTGCAAATATCAGTTCTTTTTCCCTTCTGCCTGAAGAAAGCAGTCTACTCTCAGGATTAGTCATTGTGGCTGGAAGGTGAAGGTCTCTCCCCCAACACTTCTATAATTCACTTTATTAGTTATCATTAATCCTATTTTACAGATGAGTATCTCTTTTTAAACATATGTTCAGATTTCATGAGCCTTTTGAGCCACCCCAGATCTTCTTTGGGCTTGCAACCAAGAGCTGGACAAATTGTTTCAAGCGACAGATAAACAACCATTTTCAGGCTGTTCCATTTCATGAGTCGCAGTCATTGTTCTGTGGCATCTGGGGATGTGATTTTGCAAACAAAGAAAAGGCAATGTTTTAATTTTCCCATTTACCTTTGTTTTTACAGCTGCCAGTGTGCTTTGAGAAGTTTGAAGAAATGTTTGATTCCAAACTCAAATCCAGTTTGGTTTGCCTAGAAACCCTTTTCAAGACATGTAAGTCCTTCCTGTGTTCCTGTTAACAGCAGAGGGCACAGTCAAACTGCCAAATGTCAGCGTGTGTCTGGAGGCTGGGGTGAACTGGGCAAGTCATTCTGCTCACAGCTGTTCTCCCTAAGGGAGGAGAGAAAATAAGATTTATTCATGGTATGGACTTGTCAGTTTTTCCATTCCTACTATCTCATTTTTTCCTTTTCTCTGTTCTCTTGTACTTAGGTGTGGCATGGTTAGACACTGTGCTCAAATTGATAAACACACCTCTGTTTTTTTGTTTTGTCTGGAGTATGACCATTTTTAGACTATCTGGAGTACTAATGGAATACACAGTAAAAATAACTTAGACATTTATATCCTGAGTATCCAGTTTCAGTTTTTAGGGCTTTCTCAGATTTTCATATGTTAGTTTGAAGTCTTTCTCTGTGCTTGAAGTGATTAGGTTTTGGATGTAAACAAAACTAGTACTGCTCATTTCTTGAATGAGAAGCACATAGTGAAGCACACTATTGCCATGATAAAAGGGTGACCTCCAGAAAAGCTAATAATATAAAATACTTTTGAACAACTCTGTCTCTCAAGTGGCTAATCACAGAAATCTTTACTGAGGGAAAATGCTTCAAGAAATTGTTTCTAATTTAGCTTAGATCTGAGCCTTTGAGAGTACATTAATTTTTAATGCTGGTGTGATGCTTTATCAACACTCTATCAGGACTGCTCAGAGCTTGCTCTGCTCTGTGCAAGAACAAGAGGCCATTTTCAATATATACAATATACAATATGAAGTAAGTTGTATCTTGTGAGATGAAGGCAGCAGACCTGCACAAAAGCACAATGGTATTCACTGTGTAGCAAAATGTGGCTTCCACAAAGCACATCTCTGACAGATAGCTTTTAAATCAACAGAGCCCTCTCAAGCAAAAAGAGTGGAGTCTGATTCATTATGCTGGAGGCCATGATAGGCTGTACATTTGAAATACCAATCTCATTGTTCTAAGAACATTCCCTTGCTGTGCTTGGCAAGTGCTCTTGGTGGGACCCTAATGTAAACAAAAATCTGTCTGCTTTGGCCAGCACAGCAAATTCCCTCTTACACATTTTCCCATCTCCTAATTACTTCAGTGCCCCAACTTGTCCACTCTGCAGCAGGACTTTGCCTAATTCCACATACCTCGTGAACAGAAATTGTTGTCATGGCACTGAAAATCAAATCTATTGTTCGTGGCTCCCCCTCTTCATTCCATACCATTTATTCAGTTGTCCTGTTTCGTCTCCATATCCATTTCCAATGAATGTGCCTTGAATGAAATGAAAAACCTCCCAGAGGTGCATGCTGCTAGATTTTCAAAGCAATTGAAAAGAAAAATTGGCACTTTCTGTAATGCATCATGCTGCAGAATGTTGAATATATAATGAAAATCATCACATGCTGCACAATGTTGTTCTTTTTATATTTCTGGGAGGTTCATCTGTCACTGGTTAATTGCAGATAAACACTGTCATTTGACTGATATCACAGTGATGGATAATTAAGTTCCCACTAAATATATACCTACGCTAGTGCCTTGAAAAGAGGCAGCTCCCTTGAAAAACTGGTATAAAATTCCAAAACTCAGGTGAAAGAGCTAAATTCAGAGCTAATAAAGTGAGTGATGATACAGTACCTTGGGATGTGGGTGACACGGCAGAGATGTGTTAAATCAGTGGCACTGGAGGATTTCACAGGTAGGAGAGGAACGCAGAAGATGAAGAAAACTAGTGCACCAGACCATTCCAACAGCTCTGAAAAGCAAAAGAAGGTGGAACTTGAAATCAAGTCTGTCTTCATTAAAAGCTTATAAGGAGTATCACAGGTTGCATTTTTAGCAGTGGGTAGCAAGCACATTTGGCATAGTCTGCATTGCCACCAGGCAAGAGCAAAACAGAAAATATTTTTCAAAATGTATTTCCAAAGCATTTCCAAGTGCTGTTGGGCTGGCATGGTCTGTGCAGGAAGATTTTTTTAAATGTTCTCTTTTGAGTGTTTGTCCATATGTGCTTGCACTCAGTGGATGGAACTGTGTCTGGCCCTGGAGATGATACAAGGTTTGGCTGAGCAGCTTCCACAGAGGCACAGGTGCTCTGTGCCTTGCTCACATCTCAGTGTGCAGTGCACAGGGATGTAAAGAGGCAGACAGACCCTGTGGCCTCAGTTCTTCCACCTTATACACATACAGTTTCTCTGGTTGACTTGCCCACTCATTATTTTCTCTTCGCTTCCGGTTTCTACTCCTGTAGCTTGTTTCTTTTCATATTTTTCACATTTTAATTTTCATACCACACTTCTATCAATGTCTTCAATTTTTGTACACAACTGTCAATTTTCACCACTCAGCCCTCTCTGTGCTGCTTTGCTGTTCTGGTGTCTGGTAGTTCCAGCTGTGACAGCTCAGAACAGCCGAATCCTCCACAACACCTTGTTTGCAGTGCATATGAGCAGCATCCTCCCAGCCTGTGTGCCACAGGCAATCCTCTGACACACTGCCATCAAGGGTGACAAAGTAATGTGCGATATGTCACTTGCAGAGGTATGAGGTGGTGCAGTTCTCTGACAAGATGCAGGGTCCAGTGAGCAGTTTTCAAATACGACTTGCTTACAGACTCCCCAGGCCCAACAGCTGCTGGCAAAGTTTCTAGGGGACATGGCTGTGTTTAAAATGGTGAGATTTGAGCTTGTTTACCTTGAACAGTATGGTCCAGACTGGGACACCCAATTTAGACTCCTTTATGTCCTGTATGGACTAAGTCAAAAACTTTGAAACTGATTTAAAAAATGTTTTTTTCCATGTAGCCGCTAATTTTTCCATGTAGCCATGCAGTGACTGACAAAGCTGTTGAGGGACTTAACCAGACTCCAGAACATCCCAGTATGGATGGTGAGAGGAAGTGTGGATGTTGCAGTAGATACTGGAACCTCTCATTGCCACAATTCGGGGCTCGGAACAGTGTGTGCTGTAGCACAGGGTGAGATCAGGGGCAGCTCTTCCCACAGGCCCCCGATGCAGGTGCTATCTGATGTCTTGTGGAACGGGACCCAGGCTAAGCCAGCACAAACCTGCCAGCAGACTGCTTGGAGTACATCTGAGCAGGATGCAGCCATGTCAGCCCAACTGTCTCACCCTCTGGCACAGCTCCATGGCTGCCCAGGGAGAACATGCAGCGCTCTGCTGAGCTCCAGAGCTGTCTTCCCTGCCTGTGTCTCACCAGGTTTATAGCACCTCCAATTTCCCCTACTGAATCTGGGCATGGGTGAACCAACCTCCTTCCAAAGCGTTATTTAAAGTGTCTGTGCTGTTAGTGCCAATCTGAGGATGAGCTGCATAGATGATGATAGAGAGACATCAGAAGCAGTTGCTGTTTAATATTCCTAGGCTGGGAGGCTGGTGCTCCCTCCCTTGCCTGCTCAGGCTGTAGTTTTCAGCTGCTGGGAGTGCAGCTGCACCCGGGTACAGGCTGATTTGCAGGAACTCTCTGCAGCACAGGGTGGCAGCCCTACCCTGAGGTCCTTCAGCCTTTTATCTCATGCCAGATTTCATACTCCAAATGTTATTATTGTAAACAGCAGCATCTGAACACAAGGGTATAGCAAATCAAAACACAGTGATGTTTCAGGTTGTAAAAAACTTCTTTGTTTAAATTACCTCAAGAGAGGCATAAGTCTGTGCATAAGTCACCCATTAGCTGAGTAAAAATTTCCTGTCTGTGATCAAGTTATTCAGTAACTACCTGCTGCAGGGTTTATTTGAAGAAAACCTCTGAAGCCGCCCTTCTTGATCATATTAAAAAAAAAGAGACTTAACAGGGTGCTTGATCTGATCTAATTTGGCCGTCTCAAGGCCTATTTTTTTGTTAAGCCTTTATTAACACTTATTTTTACCTTGTTTATTAGTGTTTGACAAGTCTGAACACTTCTCAGGGAGGGAAGGAGAGTGCCCCTCCTCTGTACTGAGGGGTTTTTCTGCAGAATACTCCTACACATATAAACGAAACACTTTCAAAAGGCTGGCTGCTGGTTGCTTGCCGGCAGCATGCTGTGCTGAGTCAAATGTATGTGCAGATCACAAGCCCAGTGGATGCAGGACTATTTTTAGACTGAGAATACTATGTTGAAGAAGAATAGATAGATTAGGGAAACCAGAAAGTTTTAAAAATAATTCTGAGCTAAAATTAAGCATATGGGGAAGAGCAGCAAGATAAGGTAAGCTTGCAGATGCTGCCCTTCCTGTATCTTCACGATGTAGACATGGAAGGTGATAAAGTGACATGAAAGGAGTTTCTTCCTTTAGTCACTGCTGCTTTCCTTCTCTTTGTAGGTTGGCAGGCTCCCCAAAAACCTGCTCTCAGATTGCAGGTAGCCTTTGTTTCTAAGCAGGGAGATGAAATGTCTTAAAGGCCCACTCAAACATTCACTCCCCCGTTACAAACCCATTCTACAAATTATAGATTTCCAGGTTTCTAAAACCTGTCTAAATCTGTCAGAGGAAAACACTAAAAGATTAAAAACAGCAAGCAAATTTTCTGCAACAGCATATTGTTTGAAATACGTGCAGATAATCCTCAGAAATCAGCCAAGCTCCTACAGAGAACATGGCACAGCCATGTGGTGATGTGCATCCTGAAACAATGGAGAAATTCCCCTCGAGCTCAAGCCTGGGAGGTGGTTTCAATTCAATGTGTGTGAGGACGATGCATGGATAAGGCAACTGCGCGGTTCTGTCTCCCAAACGACAGCTGTGTGCACTGTGCCCAAGCAGGGCTCCTTTGGAGGAGGCAGAGTTAAAAACCCAGGTGGGCACAGGGGATTCCTGGTGCCAGGAGGTGCCATTCCCTGTGTTCATCCCTGAGCAGCACCTCCAGCCCTGCGCCGCCCCGCGCCTCTGCTTTGCGTGGCTGAATGAGACAAACACTTTCAATCTCCTTTCATAAGAGGAGATTACCATGTAGGCACTTAATTAACTTGTAGCTTTTCTCTGCCCATGCCTAGTTCAGTCTCTTTCTTTCCTTGCACATAGACAGCTGGGAAGGTGTGTGGGCTTCCAGACATCCTGGGGTGCATAGCAGTTCTGTGAGCCAGAGCTGGTGCACTGCCACACACTCCACTGCCCCATCTCACCTGTAGCCTCTGGTGGCGGCATTTGCATCTTTGTGTCACTTGCTAATTAACTGAATGCCCTTTGGCTTTTGCACCCAGGTGACTATAGCAGATTTTAAGCCTGTTTGGCTCATGAGAAGGCCTTGATGAGCGCCTGTCAGAGCTGCCTTGTCCCCCCCATGCCACTCAGCTCAAGAGCTGATGTTTTCCCTTTAGCTGAGGCTTCCTTTTTAAGTTTCCCCTTATTTTTTCTCCATTTTTTTCATATTACATGACAACTTCCAGTGAAAAGCTTTCTTTGAATCTACAGAAAGGTCACTGTGTTGTCTTTGACAAAGAAGTCACCTGCATTGTCTTAGAGCATTCAATCACAATCCACCTTTTATAAAATCTTGTTCTTCTTCCATTTCCCTTCATATCTTTGAGTACTTTTCTCCTCAAAGTCTGTTCTAAAACATTGCACCATATGAGAACAAATTACTAAGCCCATAATTGCTCAGATTTTTTTCCTTTCTTCCTTCCCAAAATTTTAAAACATCCTTGATTTTTCACAGAAGCAAAGCCTGTGCAATCTCTTTCTGCCTGCCGCTCCCTAATAGTTTTTAGCTCTTTAACCAATTCCATCTACAGTTTGACAGAAGGCCACAGCTCGCTGAGATAATTAAGTCCCTGGAAGCTTAATGAAAAGAGCTGAGCAGGAGGAGAAGGGATCCCCAGTGCCCTGCAGCTCTGCAGTCTTTGAGCACAGCACTGTGGGGCAAGAGGTGCTCAGCAAGGAGCTGAGATAAACACTGGTGAGCAGGAACAGCTTCAGATGGGCTCTCAGCTCCTCTGACACCAAAGTCAATCAAACACCTTGGATCGGTAGCAAAAGAAGATTCATTAATTGCAGAGCTCTTGTAGCAGCTTGTTGAAATGAAGGCTTTATTCTGATTTTTCTCAGGTATGCAGTGCTCCAGCACTCCAGGGTTTCAGTTATCCTGGCCCATTGGTTTGTCAATGCTTTACCTTAGCAAGAGTGCTTTGGATCCTGTTTTAGGCCAGCCAGCCAACATTCCACACCATCTGTACACACCTTCCTGCACCCTTCACAGGAAAGACCAGATATGTTTAACTCTTTCTCTCCACTCTTTCTCAGCTCTTTCTCTCTGTCCTAATTTACAATTTTAAAGTACACTTCCACAAGATTGTTAAAGATTTTTCATCTCCGCACACAATGCAAACTGTGTTCCCATCCCATAGTGTATTAGGCACAGCAGTGGTTCCTATAAGAGTAATTGAAGCTGTACGGAGAGTTATATTCTTATCCAATCATATAACACAAATCCCTGGGGCTTTATCAGTTTTTCAACAAGACTGACTGAAGCCAAGAGCAACTTGCTCCAATTTAAAACCCTCTCAGGGAGCCTGTGCCTCCACAGGACTCTGCTGGGGCACCCACTACTAAGTGCTGGGCACAGCTGCCTGGTTCAGGTGGTTTCTGACCCCATCTCTTCCCATGACCAGCAAATGGAAATTCCAATTCTTTGCACACTCCTTCATAATTTCCCTCTATTCTTTCTAGTGGTTTTCCTTCAGTTTTCAGCCTCCTGTGCATTTTTGACACAATTTCTCTGATTGCACTTTTTAGCCATTAACCTCTTTCATACTGTTCAAGCCCCATTTACCATGACCTGGTTGCATGAGAGTGTTGTTTATACAGGGGTGGATCAGCTATACTGGGGTCCCCCTGCCTTGGCCATGCCTGTTGTGCACCTGGCAGATAACCAAGTCTCAGCCTTCCCTGCATTCAGCCTACCGAATTCTGCAGCTTTGCACAGCCTCTCTTCTCCAGGTGCCACATTAACAGAGGGCAGTAAATGAGGTTTGGCCTATGTGCAGCATCTTATAAATGTCAAGTGCCTTGCATTAAAAATCCACCCCACTGTTCATTGCTCGGGGTTTGGGGAGATCACAGCAGGAGAATCATGTGCTGATTCATGCCAAGCCATGCAGGAAGTAGCAATAGTACTGATGGTACTTTATTCACATTTACAAATGAAAGACCAAATGTGTTTTTTATTGATTTCCCCATTTAGTGGAAGATGCTCTTCAAAGTCACTGCAGCCTGGTGCTGAAAGCTTTGACAGAAAAAAGCCAAATGGAGCAGGCACTGCTGGAGATGGAGAGGAGACTTGCAGCCGTAAGTGAAGAAATTAATCTTTTATTCTGAATCCTCATTCTGAATTTCTCCTGCTTCTTCAAAATACTGACTAAATATTAAATTGCATTCGAATGGTGGATTATAAAGCAGACTGCTTCTGTTATAATGAAAGGGGAAAGACATATTAAAAAGCTAATTCTAGGCCAGATACTGACAGAGGCTTACCCAAGCGCTGGCTAACAGTGCTGTAAGCTCTGATGAAGCCCTGGTTGGTAAGAGAAGAAGCCAACAGTGCCTTGTTGTGGCAATCTGTGATGGAGCACTCACTGCTTCCTCACCTGACACGTGCCTTTGCTGGAGACATGGTGCAGTGCATGCCTGTGCGGGGACAGCACCTCGCAGAAGTGCAGCATCTTGTCCCTTCAGCCAGGTGTGTGTCACAGGGAGAGGAAAAAAGATATGAAAAGAAAACAAGTGGATGTGAGCGACACAAGGATGAACTGTCAGAGACCTCCTGATCAGGGCTGGTTTCTCCAAAGGCCCTGCTGCAGGAATTGCTTTTGGCAAGGATGTGTCACACCAGCACATGAGAAGGCAGTGCTCTGAGGAGAGGGGGCACACAGTGGGTTAGGGGGATGCCCCAGTCCCAAACCTCTTACCTTTGTGGGGTAGTTTGAGGATATCTATTACACAAGAAGACACAAATTGCTAATGTTTGGGTCAATACCAAACTGACACATGGTACCTAAAACTTCCTTACTATTGTGCCTTTTTGTGTGTTTTTTACTGCTTCTGCTCTGC
Organism: Hypocryptadius cinnamomeus; assembly: GCA_013400635.1. Taxonomy (NCBI): domain Eukaryota; kingdom Metazoa; phylum Chordata; class Aves; order Passeriformes; family Zosteropidae; genus Hypocryptadius; species Hypocryptadius cinnamomeus. Next base: position 58,837 of record VYZP01071274.1, read on the forward strand.
TTTCTACTTCCCCAGAAAGATGTGGAGATTTTGGATATGAAATCCAGTATGCAGCTGCTGAAGGAGGGTCTGGAGTCACTGCCAGCCCAGCTGAATGACCAGTTCCTGAAAGCATGTAAAGAACTTGGCTTCCTGAAGCCGTGTAATACCTCAGCTGAACAGCACATGCTTTTGTCTAGTGCCAGCCTGCCCCCTCACACGACAGATAAATCTTTCCAGACCTCCCCTGGGCTGTGCCAGCACTGTGTCCTGAGTGAGGAGCACCTGCAAAGGCCATGCTGCCCAGGCAGGGGAGTTTGCAGCTGTTCAGCCTGGTCTCATTTCCCCCGTGTGACAGTGGGGCAGCAACACAGAGACTCCCCTGGAAGGAACCAGGTGACTGGAGATGGCACATCTAAGGGTGACCTAAACCCAGCCTCAGGAGACAAAGCCAGCCCCATTGCTACAGCAGCCTGTGGCAGAGCAAACACCTTTTTACAGGAGGAGAAATGCAGCTTGGAGACACAGAGCTGTGCTGCCCATCCTTGCATGTGCTGGCCTGGCAGACACTTTTTGGGGAGTAGTCAGAAGAAACACTGTCCTGTACCACTAGAAGGGCCTCTACCAACCCCACTGAGGAAGGCATTCAGGAGAGGCACTCGAGGGTTTAAACCCCTGACACCATCACAGCAGCAGCAGCCTCAAGTTTGCCACCATTCTACACAGAAAGCTACACCTGGGCAAAGACACAGCAACTGGTCCACAGACCATGAGGTGGGGAAGGCAGCTGTAGGGAACAAAACAAAACGGAGTCCAGGAAGGATGTCCTGGAAGAAAGCAATAAGGAGAAAGACAACGTACTCCACTAAGGGGAAAGGCGAACACTCTGGATATGCTGACAGCGGGCTGAAGCAGAGGAAGGCAAATGGGATTATTGACTTGGAAAGCTCCAGAAAAAATTCCCTTCACAGCTACTTGGTTGATCTCAATTCAGAAAACTCTGACCTGGTTTTTGCAGCTCCCCATCAGCAGATCCTCAGCAGTGCTCAGATGGGGCTTACAAAGAATTTCCCACCAGTGCCACACTCTGATAAAAGTCTGCAACAACTTGCAAGCAGAAGAAAGAGAAGTCTTGAAATTAAAAAAACAATGAATGTTTCCAGTGTAAAAAGGTATCTCTTGGATTCCTCTCCCGAGGAGGATGTACTTTCCCTGTGTAGCACAACAGGTGTAAAGCAAATGAGCTACTTCAGCCTCCAAAGCCCTTCAAGCTCCAAGAAACCACATCCTGTCAATCCACTGGCTCAGCAGAAAACTGCCTGTTGTTCTTTACTGTTAGATTGTGATTCTTCTGATTGAAGGGGTTTGTTTCATGCTCGGAGCCCTTAGTGCAGGATGACCATTTCAGTTACAGTTTATTGCTCTAGGTGTGTTACCTGCATAGTCAGAGGCAAGACTCAGGCGTGGATGCCTGAAAGCGCTATTGCCCAGTTGGAGATATTGTAAGGGACTACGTGGGGTCTAAGCAGGGCTCCCCTGGCTTGGAAAGCTGACGGGATCTGTATTGCTTTACTTCCTCACTCCCAGCAGAAATGCCATGGGCTTGAGTTACCATAGCATTTACACAGCAGTGAAGTACCTGACATTCCCAGGGAGGAGAGAGCTGGCAGAGCAGACTGTCAGCTCAGGCAGATTTGGCACTGAGATCTACTGGAAACTCCTCAGCTAGACTGATACAATGCTATCTCTGTGACCCGAGGCTTCACTCTGTTTCTCACTCGTAGTATATCTGCTGGTTTGTTACATAAAAGTTCAGGTTTTTAGTAGAGTAGGATTGTTCTGGTTGATTTCGATCAGGTTCAGATTTGTCTCAGGAGTTGTTAGCGAACTTTGGGCAGGGAGAGGTTTAACTGAGGAAAACCAAACCCCAGCGTCTCAGGTTCGCCAAGTACTGTATCTCTTCTCCTTACAGGCTGAAATTCCTCAGTTTCAGACATTCCAGGAAGTTATTTTGTTTCTACTTTATTTGTCTTTAGTATCTCTTGGCTGATTAAGGAATTCTCCAACATACCCTTTTCAAGGGCAGTGGTTCTCAGAAAGCAAAGATACGACAGGCAGATCCAGCAGATGAAATGTCTGGACAGTCCCAATTCCCACAGAGCAACTCTCTTCAGGGTACCCAGCTGTGACTGTAGGCAGCTCCCACTGCTTCGGGCATTGGTGTCATGTTTGATTTTTGATCTGAAATGTTACCAGCAAAAGAAACATTTTGGTGTTGACAAAACCAGATTGCCACAAATTCAAATTGTCCAGCTTTGCCATCCCAAGGGAAATGGCTGTGATCCCTTTCTTCTGCCTTTAATAAACTCATCTTCACCAGATCCCAATGTCTCTATGTTTGTTTGTTTGTTGTTTTTTGGGGAGAGGCAGAGTCCTGTTCCAGCAGGAGAACAGGCAGCTGTTCTTTAGCTGTTTAACTCCCCTGGATCATGGAATTGGGAGGATTCTTTTTTAGCTCCTCTCTGGTGTTTAAAGACGGAAACCTTCACCCTTCCAGCTTCACATTGGTCCAGTGATGTTAATTAACAAGGAGAAGGGGGGGGAGGGGGGATAGTTAGATATGGGGAGCCCCCAGAGCCTTGGGACGCCCCTGTCAGCGAAGGGGGCTGGGGATGGCTGCCAGCAGCAGTGGCTGTTTGTTTACATCGCCCTGTGTACCCGCCTCCCCAGCAGCCCCGGCACGGCCTTCGCTGGGCAGAACCTGTTTGGTGGGCTTGCCACCCCGTGCACTTCGGGATTAGCAAGGACTGGTGCAGCTCTCTGTGCAGCCCCTGGTGTGGATGCAGGGAGCTCGGCAGCACATGGCTGAGCTTGGAGGGACCTCTGGAGGTGTCTGCTGCAAGCCCCTGTGCAGAGGCAGAGCAGGGACTGGATCTTTGGCACGCCGACATGGAGCATCAGTGCCGTGGGGTGCAATGCAGGGCGGCCCTGGGGACCCTGCAGCCCCTTGCCACGCACACACACTGGAACACAGTGCAAAACAAAATCCCTGGAGATGGAGGTGTAACTGCAAGAGCAGCCAGCAATGCCTCCCCTTGCATAGGACAACCTCTCTGGTGAATGGGATGAAGCCCCCACATGCCACCCTGGCCCCCACAGTCCCCCTGTCTATTCCCACTCAGGGTCTCCTCCAGGGTTTTAGCTGCTAACAAGAGCATTTGTCCCAATATGGCTGTAGGATGGCAGCTCCTCTCCCAGCCTTGCTGGACAAAAATGGAAGTGTGCATGCTGCATGGCAGCAGATTTCCAAGATACTCTGCTTGCATCCTGGTGAAGCTGGTCCTGCCTCCCAGCCTGTACTCCCAGCTCACTGTCACTGGCTCCTTGCTGGATCAGCCATGCCCCAGGTGTGTATAGTTTCTCCTGGCCTTTGTGTCCATGGTGCCAGTACCAGTGTTTGTAAGGGTCTTGTCCCTCCCTTCAACCAGCAAAGATGCCAGGGTGGTTCCTCCTGCAGCACGGCCAAGAAGAACTGTGGAGGGCACAGGGCAGAACCATAAAACACAAACAACAGTCAAAAAAAAAGCAAAGCTGGGTTCCAGTCTGTCTGAGGGCATTTAATTGGGGCCGTTTTCTCTGAAACTGGAGTTTTGGACCTTTCCTGGGGGAGAACCCAGGAGAAGGTGGAGAACAGTGACCAAAAGCCTGTGACATCCAGGTGGCCATGGGCACAGGGGTTGAGAGAACTGGAGGGTTGCATCCTCCACCCAGCGCCCCCAGCTGTGCAGGCAGCAGGCACGTGGCTGCTGCAGCAGCACAGAGCAGGGGGATCAGCTTTTCATCTGCCAGTGAGTCACTTGGCAGAGGAGGAAACCTCTGACAGCACCGAGGAGGTGGAGGTGGCTGCTGTGCCCCTGCCTTGTGCTAAAGGTACTCCAATGACTGTGGTCTATGGGGCACAGCCAGCTCCCTTCCCACAGCCCCGCTGCACACTCAGCACTGCAGCTGCACCTTCCTCAGGATGAGACCATCCAGCTGCAGTGGTGCCCAGGGCTGGCAGTGCATGGTGCAGTGCAGGATCACCTGCACTGTCCCCCCGTGTGGCCTCCCCAGCACTAATCCCCAGACTAGCTGCCTGCCCTGCCTGCCTTCTGGGGCCCTGTGTGCCGGCATTGCCTGAATTCCCGGACCCTGCGCTCAGCTGGCTGCTTCAGCCTCCTGACCCCACAGAGGAGTGGAGCAGGGACCAGAAATGCCTCATGTGCTACTGGTGAACTGGGAGTGGAGAGGTGGCAGGGAGCAGGAGTGCGACACTGTGTGCTACTGCCAGCACACAGGCGCTGTCCTGGGGACCTGAGGTGCCACATGTACCTGCTGGCCTGGCGAGAGAAGAGCGATGGTGATGGCAGGATTTTGCCAAGGCTTCGGCGGCTCAGGCACTGCTGAGGTGCAGGCAGGAAGGAGCAGGGGTGCAGGCAGGGAGCTGGAGTGCAGGTGTCACCCTGCAGGACAGAGTCCTGAGCTGATGTGACTTTTTGACGCTCTGGCCGTACCATTGCCAGCTCAAGCCCGGGCAGGGTGGGCAGTTTTCCAGCCGGACAATTAAGCAGATTAACTAATTACCTGAACCTTGGCAGGGTCTCACATCCCAGTGGCTGCCAGGGTGCTGCATATCCGTGATGAGCGTTTGAGAGACAAGTGTGGGGCAGGTTTGGGGCAGGGCCCCCTCCGACCTTCCTTAGGACCCTGCTAGTGGGTCCGACTGCCCCCTCCCCCGCCTACCCCTGGCGGCCGCGGGACCAGCCTCGGCCGGGCAAACCTGTCCGCCCCGCGGGCAGCATCCCCCCTCCGTCGCCCC
>VYZP01071274.1:71479-90642 GCA_013400635.1 Hypocryptadius cinnamomeus
TGTCCCAGTTGCCAATCATGCCCCAATGAGCTTGTCCAGTTGCCCATCACCACCCCAAATTGGTCCCGTTCCCCTTCATACCCCCAAACTGGTCCAGTTCCCCATCCACCCTCCAACCAAAAAACCTCCTTCCCCTTCACGCCCCAAACAGCCCAGCCCCCTTCCTGTCCCCACCCCCCTATACCTCCCCATTATCCCTCTCCATGCCATCCGAGTCCACCCCATCACCCCTTCCCAACCCATGCCAGTCCTTGCTGGACTCAGAGCTGGACTCACACTCAGCAAAAGCACTGTCACCGCTTTATTCTCCTACCGCCCGCTGCAGAGCCTCGGCCATCGCCGCCACGTGTGGCTCTAGACACCGGCCCCTCTGCTGAGCTGGGCCTGCCAGTGCCTGCAAGAACCCCTCCATCTCGCTGGGCAGTGCGAAGGCAGGGGCTGCCCGCAGAGCCGGGGGCACTGCTGGCACCAAGGCCTCCAGCCGGGCCACCACGTAGTGCCCATTGGCCACCGCCAGCACTGGCATGGCGCAGGACAGAGCCGCCGCAAACACCTCGCAGGGTGCCACAGCGGGGACGTCATCAGGGTCAGGGTTGTGCCGGGGCCCAAGGCTGCTTTCAGCGGCCCCGGACTCTGGCACAACCCTGGCCCTGGCGTCCCACTGCTGTGCAGCAGCCACGGCTGCCGGAGAGAGGAGGAGGATGATGGTGTCACTGTCACGCAGTGCCCGGTGGTGCTGGGCGTGCAGCCAGGGCAGCGGCCCCAAAGCCGCTACCCCACTGCCACCCCCCGGTGCTGCCACCACCGTCAGCCCCAGTGAGTGCAGAGCTGCCATCAAGGCACACGCTGCCCGCTCCGCCACTGGCTCTGCTGCGTGCACCAGCAGGGCCCGCCGGTCCTGCAGAGGACCTGAGAAGGAGATTGTCAGTGCCTGGATCCCTCTAGGCACCCTGTACCCACCCTGTGGTGGGAGCCATGCTGGGAAGCACCCACGATGGGGGAGACTGTCCCCTGTCTCTGTCACCCAAGCCCTGCAGCACCCCCTGTACCCAAGCTAAAGAACAGCCACGATGGGAAGCAGCTGAGACCACCACTGACGAGTCCCTCAATCCCCTTGCCAAACCCTTTCCCTACCCTAAGGGACAGACATGGTGGGAGGCAGGTTGCAATCTGCCCCCTCCCACCCCCCATAGGGTTCTCACCCTCTTCTCTGTTTCCCTGCACCCCTACCTACCCTGTTAGGCAGGCAAACATGAACTAATCTGGGTGGAGGACCCCCTCACTCTGTCCTCTGACCCCTCTGGGATAGGTATAGACTGTCCACTCCCCCTGAGGCCCCAGGCTCAACCCACACTCACCCTTGGAGCCATAGCCAGCCCTCAGGGATTTCAGCCATCCTGCAGGGAGGAGAGGCAGTAAGGGCTCAGGAGGGGTCCCAGGCCAGGCACAGCCCCCAGAAGTTCACCACTCACCTTTCACGTCCTCCTTCTTCATCAAGAGCAGCAGTAGGAGACAGGCGGCTCCCAGCAGCACCCCCATCCACACCAGTGCCCAGTGGGTACGCAGGTCTGCAAGGCAGCATCTGTATCCACCAAGGGTCCCTGGCACCCAGCAAAGGTCTCCAGTGGCTCCACATAGGGGTTCCCTCCCTCAGCCCTCTATTATCCCTCCTCTCCCCCACCGTGGCTGTCAACACTCACATTTGTGCAGGGGACAGGCCCAGAGCACAACCCCAGTTCTGTTCGATGGATGCCACAGCTGTAGGGGACACAGGGACATGTCAGACACTGCCCAGTCTCTGCCCACTGCCCACTGCCCACTCACACTGACCTGCTGGCACTGCCCCACTGCCACGTCCCGCTGCAGATCCTGCTCCAGCAGGCCAGGGTGCCCTGCTCCCTGCAACAACACAGCGGGTCAGACAGCAGTGCCACCACTGCTGGACACAGGGGTCCCTGTGCCACCAGTGCCACTGCTGCCAGGACACGGGGTCCCTTCCTCTTTACCCTGCTGGTGAAGCTGGCAAGGGGTGTGCAGGCACCCCGCTCCACGGCACACAGTGAGGCATTCCCCCCATGCTGCAGCAGCAGGAGGTCATCGGGGCGGCCGGGCAGCGCTCCTGGGAATGTACCAGCTGGGTAGGTGGTGAGGGGTCTCCCCCAGCTGGACCCACAGGCTGCCACTACCCTCCCACCCCAGCAGTACTCACGGTCCCGCAGGCACTGGGTCAGCCGGACCTGCCCACCGCTCCACACCTGCCCCAGAGAGTGGTTTAATAGTGCCTGGGGGCGATGTGGGGCTGCCCATGGGGCAGCTGTGGGGCAGAGCGGTGTCCTACCTGCACGCAGAGGTTGGGGTGTGGCCGCAGCCCTCCAAACTCCTGGGGTCCCTGTGAATGCAAGGGATGCTCTGTAACTGTCACCACCATCCTTCCCAAAGCCTCCAGCGCCCCACAGAGCCCCACAGAGCCCCACTCACCTTTCCCCCGGCAGGCTGCTGCAGGCCAGGGAGGGGTTGGCAGGGCCCAGAGGACACTGGCTGCCAGCAGGGCACCAGCTCAGCCAGGAGGTCACAGGGGGCTGAGAGGGAGCAGGTCAGCACCTGCCCCTCGATGTGCAGGACCAGCCGGCTCTGCGCCCACAGTCGCTCCCAGGCCTCAGCATCTGCAGTGGCACCAGGAGAGGAGTGTCACTCCATGTGGTGTCTCCTCAAGTCCCCCTGTGTCTGTCCCAGCCCCCTAAAGCCCAGCCTCAGAGTGAAGGTACCATGAAAGAAGGGGCACAGGGTGGCTCGTAGTGGGTCCTGGGTTTCCGGCCAGACCTGGGAATGGGGAGAAAGACAAAAAAAGTATTCATGCTGTGACCATGACCAGGCCGGCCCCCTTGGGATGCCAGAGGGAGATATATGGAGCTTGGAGCCCCTCTTTAGTGGCCACTTATCCTGCCACCTCCGCAGTGCCTGGTCGGATGCCCACCTGCAGGCAGAGACACGGCAGCACCTCATCGGCGGGCAGGACATGGTTCACGGGACTGCTCTGCTACCAGCAACCAGATGTGGGTCACCCCGTGGCAAATCACCACCAGCAGGGTCACCCAGGGGGATCTGCTCCCAGGAGACCCTCTCCCAGAACACTGCCTATAACACAGACATGGCTTCTCGGGAAGGGGGAGGAGGACAGTGACCGGAGAACAGGCAGGGTGGAGGGTCAGGGAATGGGGTGCATACTCACCATGGTCACCACACGCCCCGGCCCACTGGTGCCATGGCTATGGTTGTGGTAGAGCCGGAGTGTGTAGCTGTGCCCTACTGCAGCCCCCTCCACCTCCACAACCACCTCCTTCTGCCCTGGGGAGACCTGCAGCCTGGGCACTGTATGAGAGGCAGCTCAGGTCACCCAGCTCCTGGCACTGCCCACCCAGCACCATGGCATGGGCACAGACTCCCAGGGTCACTCTCACCCCTGGTGTCCACTGCCTGGCTCTCCCCAGGGGATGCAAACCGAGGTGGGGTGACGCCAGCACCTACCTTGGCACTGGGGGACAGCAGCCTGTGCTGCGGGCCACGAACAGTCTGTGGGAACAGTGAATCAGTGGGCAGGGGGGCTGGGGCCACTGCAGGGGACCTGCCGGGGCTTACCTGGCACCCGCTGCTGCTGGCTCAGCCTCTTCCGGCCCCGTGAGTTCATATATGCTGAGATGTGGAGTTCGGAGCCCAGCGGCGCCTCGAAGCACCGGAAGATCACCCAACCCTGGGCAGGAAAACCACCACCCCGCTGCGGTGAGGCACCGGCACCGCCAGCACCGACCTCCCTGGGGCACGGGAACAGGACCCCCATGCCACAGAGATGCGCTGATGCCAGCACCCACATCCCCAGTGCCCAGGGACTGACAGTGTAGGGACACTGATCCCCGGTGCCCCACATCTACGTACCACGGTTCGGCCACGCAGTGTGGGGCCCAAGGGTGCCCAGACCTCCACGGCCACACAGCGGGACGAGGCATACGCGTGCCCAGAGAGCAGCAGCAGCCCAGTAATGTTGGGCTGGGACGGGGTGGCCCCAGTCGCTGGTGACCACTGTCCCCCATCACCGCTATCCTCTGTCCCAGAGGTGCCCGGCTGCACGGAGAGGCGGGACTCGGTGGCGGTGCTGGTGGCAGGTGGCAAGGCCAGGCGCACTCGTGCTTCCAGGCAGGGCACACAGGCCATGGGCTCGGTGCAGCGCAGCGCCGGCTCCAGCCGCAGACGAGCCAGGGCCAGCTCGTGCCTGGGCCCCGGGGGCTCTGTCCCGCACAGCACGTCGGTGTCTGGGGGGACAGAGAGGGCAGCACGGGGGTGGAGTCCCCATGCCCTGGGTGGGGTGGGGGCCATGGCATGGTGAGGGCACTTACCCAAGAGGCGGCAGGTGAGGCCCTGAGGGAGGCAGGGGTGAGGCCGGTGGTGCTGCCAGGTGCCCGACACCTGCGCGCTGGTGACACCAACCCACCTGGGAGCAGGCCAGGGTGTCGCGCGGGTCCCCACGGCCACCCGCCGACCCCACCACCAGCACCAGCAGGAGCTGCCCCAGTGCGTGCATGGTGGGGCCGGGGCCTCGGGGTGCCCCGGCCCCACGCTGGCTACTCCCCAACAGCCCCTCCCCCGGCTCCACGGGCCCCACCGCCGCCGACGGCTCCCGCTTCCTGCTCTGATCCCGGACACCCGGGTCCTTGCGTGGCGTCAGCAACCGCCCTGGGGTGGGGCCTCCTGTTCCCGCACCGACCTCGGAGGGCTCCGTGTCCCGCCACCCTTGGCGAGGGCTTGGGGCCCCACAGAGACCAGCTGGCTCCATGGCACGGGCACGGTGCCAGGCTGGCCCCAGGCAGCCGCAGCGGCTGTGGGACACGGTGTGGCAGCAGTGCCGGTACAGGCTGTGCCCAGCCGGGTGCGTCCTCTTACCCCTCCGTGCTGCAGAGGAGCACTGGGCAGCCCCCAGTCCTCCAGGGCACCAACAAATCTCCCCCGGTACACCAGAGAGACAACAGGGCAGGGTGAAATAACACCTTTATTGCTTCCACCCCAGACCAAGTCCTGCTGGCAATGTCGAGGCAAAGAGCCGGGCCGGGCTGTGCCCAGTACCCGCCCCTCTAGCCACCTGTGGGTGGGCAGGGCAGGGAGCCTCCCCATCTCTCAGCTTCTTCCTGCACCACCCCAATTCCTCGCTTGGCTGTGGCGTCCAAAGGGGCTTCTATGGGCTCTCTTCTGGAGCAGGTCCCTGTATGGGAATAAAGCTGCCCCTGCTCGGGACAGCATCTCCGCTCCTGGCCACATGACAGCTGGATGCTCACTCCGGCCCCAGCAGCACACTCCATGACTGAGGCCAGTCCTGCTTGGACTCCCGCAGCCCTTCCTGGGGCACCCATGGGTGCCCCTCCTGCCGCTGCAGTGGGCACATGCTCACCTGAACCCTGCCTTTTCCTGGCAGAACTCCTGCCCTCACCGGGGGCTGTGCCCAGCCCTGCACCCGCTGCAGCCATGCCCAGCTCAGGCCCAGCCTGAGCACTCAGGTGCCAGAAGCTGCCTCGGGGGGTCGGGGTGGGGGACTGCCCTCCCTAGCCCCCACCTCCAGCAGCCGATGCAGGAGGCCCCCTGCCCTGCCCCAGCGGCAGTGGCGAGGGGCCGGGGGGCTGCCCCGCAGGGCCCCCAGCAGACCGGGCAGCTGTCGGGGCAGGCGGTAGGTGGGCAGGGGCCGAAGGGGTCTGGGGACATCGCGGGGGCTGCAGAGCCGGCTGAAGTATGCCAGGACCCACCCGCCGCCGCGGCCCGCCGCCCCCAGCTCCCCGTGCAGGCAGGCCATGGCTGCCCCAAAAATGTCGTGGGCATCCCCGGGCGTCCCGTCGGCCATCCCGACCTGCCACCGATGAAAGAGCCGGGCACTGCCCCGGCTCCAGAGGAGGAGGACAGTGCCACGCTGGCGGCCCACGCGGCCCCGCTGGGCGTAGAGCCAGGGCAGGGCACCCGCCTGACCCAAGCCACCTGCTTCCCACAGGTCCAGGCGCACGTCACAGCCCAGCCCCGTGCGCAGCCGCTGGGCCAGGGCACACACCAGCCCCAGGTGCTCCTCTGAGTCTGGTGAGTACAGCAGCAGCACGGGGCGCCTGCCAGGGACACCTGCAGGGTGGAGGGGACAGCAGTGACAACTCAGCTCCAGGTGCTACTGGCATCTCCTGGGATCTAACAGCATCTGCCATCCACCACCCTGGGACCCCCTGCAGCCCAGGACTGGCACTCTCTGGCACTCCAGCCCCTCTTGCCGTCCCTCCTGCAGCCCCCTTGGGTGCTCCTCACCATCATTCGGCCTCCAGGCACCACGGCAGTTGAGGAGCAGCACAGTCACCACCAGTCCCAGTGCCAGCACCAGCCCCAGCAGCCCGAAGTGCCTGCGGGAGACTGGGAGAGGGGCAGTAAAGGGGCTGTCTGCCCATTTCCACTGCCCCCTGAGTCCCCTCCAGGACCCTCTCTCACCATCGGGACAGAGCAGCTGTTTCCGAGCAAAATGCACGTCCGAGCGCCACACCTGGGGAAGGGGCTGGGTAAGAGGGGGACCATGTTGGGTGCTCCACAGCACAGATGACTGCACGAGGGTCATCTTACCAGCACGCAGCTGCCCAGGACCTGCACTGGCAGCAGCAATGCCAACTCCCCTGGAGCAGAGCCCTCTGGCTGCAAAGTATAAGGGCAGGTCAGGGAGGGTCTGTCCCCACCACGTCCCCCCAGCCCTGCACCACTCACCTGTGTGACAGTGTAGAGTGGGGCCTCGGGTTCACACTGCCCACCCCGGCGCTGACACAGGGCTGCACTGAAGGCTGCAGGGATGCGGGAGGTGAGGTGCAGGTGCAGTTGGAGCCCCCAGACACTCACTGAGACATTCCAGGCAGTCTCTGCAGTCACCAGAGAGAGAGGGGAGGTTGCAGGATGCCCAACAGGGTGAGGGGTGCAAGGGACCCCAGGGCAGGGCTGTGCTTAGCCTAGGACTGCCTCTCGCCCATAGGACTCACCTGTCTGGTGGGGACACTCCACATGGCTGCTGTTCTTGTAGGAGAACTGAGGGGAGGTGGGATCAACAAAGGGCAGGGTGAGCTGCCCTAACCCACCACAGCCCCCCAGCCCATTCCAAGATGCTGCCCACCCACCCACAGGGGCTTACTCGGAAGCAGAGCTGGGGGTGCACGTCCACTTTGTCCAGTACGTACACCTGGAACAAATGGAGAGTGTGTCACAGTTACCATCTCTGACCCACCCACTGCCCTGTAGGGACCCTGAGGTCCAGTGGATGCCCCAGCGAGTGACATGGTCCCACATCCTGTGACACCTCAAGATCAGGAGCCCTCACCTGCTCATCCTCACTGGCTGTGGAATTGGGGATGTCGTGACAGGGTGCAGCCTCATCTGCTGCCTCCCTCCAGCAGAGGGTGGCCCGCGGGTGCAGGGGGCAGCTGGCACTCAGCACCATCGCCATCTGGTCCTTGCTGCTGGTGCTGTAGTCATGGAAGTGCACCGAGGACCACAGCTCGGGGCCATCTGTGGGGCAACCACATCAGTGGGGGGGGAGACAACGAGGGACACCCTTGGGACTCAGCTCCCCTCCCCACAGGCACCAGGCACTCACAGGCATCTGGCCGGTCACGGAAGGGGCAGTGTTTGCTCCGTGGGCTGTCGTGGTGGGAGTAGGAGGCCTGGGGCAGCAGAGCATGATGGTCAGAGCGGGATATGCCAGACCCCCCCCATGCGAGGGCAAAGGGGCTCTGATGGCTGTAGGGGAGGGCAACCCACCTCAATGCACAGGCAGGGCACCAGGAACTCATAGGGCAGTGAGATGTGGTGGCCTCCTGGCACCAGCACCTGCAACATGGAGGGATGGATCATCAGCTGTCAGGGATTGTGTCCCCCAGTCTGGGACGGGGGTGTTGGGGGGCAGAGCCATTACCTGCTGGTGGAAGGGCCGGGGCAGCTCCTCACACTCCAGGGCCAGCTGGTGGCACAGCCGCACCATGAGGGCAGGACCCGCGGGCACCCACACCTCAATGGCCCGCACCTCAGGGACCCAAGCATGGGTAAAGACAGGCCCTGCCGAGCAGGCAGGGGGTCAGCTGGTACCGGCGTCCCCCCAGGACACCTCCCAACCCCTTCAGTCTCACCGGGTGGCTCAGCGGTGACCATATGGCTGCAGCTTAGGGCCAAGCCCCGATCTGGGATGGTGCGAAGGGAGACGAGGACTTGCCGCCCGCTCTCTGCCGGGAAGCAGTCGAACTGCACCTGCCACTGCGGGGAGCAGGGGCTCAGTGGGGGGACGCCGGGCCTCGGTGTGCCCCGCTCCACCGCCACCACAGACTCACCGTTGAGCTGCCCAACACCCGGCGTCGCTGCCAAACCTGCAGCCAGCCAGCCCGGTTGGAGCCCAGCTCCAGGAAGGTGAGCTGCAGTCCCCGGACACCGCCGAGCTCTGCGAGAAACCGGCGTGGGGTGCTGACATGGGTGGGGGGACTGGCTGTGTGTCCCCAACCGCGGGGATGCCCGGCCTCGCCACCCCCGCCCGTACCTGAGGTGGGGAGGGCCAGGCGCACCCGCAGGCAGGGCTGGCAGGGCTGCGCGGGCAGGCACAGCCGGGCACGGCTCAGCGACAGGGCGGGCGGCTCCAGAGGCGGCCCGGGGCGGGAAGGGCGGCGGCAGCGGGGGCGGCTCAGCGTCCTGTCGGCTGCAGGGGGAGAGCAGACGGGGGCGGCCGTGCACCGGGGGTCCCGCAGGCAGCAGGAACCCCGGGGACTGGGAGCGCTTGGAAGGGGGAGAGCCCCGGGGAGTCCCGGGGAGGTGTAGTCGGAAGGGAGGTGCCCCGGGGACCCAGAGCCCTGACAAACCGGGAGACTCGGTGATTCGGAGTCCTCGGAAGCGGGAATCTTTGGGGGTCGGGAGTGCTCGGAAACAGGGAGCCCCGGGGACCCGGAGTCTTTGGAAGCGGGGAGCCCCAGGAGCTAGGAAGTTTCGGGGATCGGGAGTCCTCGGAAGCGGGGAGCCCGGTGCCCCGGAAACCTGGAGCGCCCCGCCCCCCCATTCTGCAGGACCCAGTAGCCGCGGGCAGGGGATGCCCCACCATCCCGCCGCACCCTGGAGCCGGTATCGCCGGGCAGGANCGCCAGGCGGCGCTTCCTGCGGCGCAGACACGCGTGGGAGCGCGGACGGTGCTTTATTTCCATAGAGCAACACGCGGAGGAAGGGGCACGCACCCCAGGGACCCTCCACGGCCCCAGCCCTCGGGGGTCTCCCCCTTGCATGCGAGCCCGGGGCCGTGGTGTGGCTCAGACACCCACGCCGTGGTCCCCGAGGATCCCCCACCCACCGGAGCTGCGCCAGCGCTGCCCCACAGGACTGAACTGCAGAGCTTCAGCACCTCACGGAGCCCACCCATCCCCACTCATTTCTTCTTCTTCTCCTGCGTGCTAGTGAACCAGGAGTCCAGCAGCTTCTTGCTGTAGTAGAGTTGCCAGCCATGCACCTGGGCGGCCACCACCACCACCAGGTACATGACGGAGACGGCCGAGAAGCCGAAGATGAAGCGGTAAGCTTTGCCGTGGCGGTACAGCTGCTGTGCCATGGGGAACATCTCCATGGCCCCGTAGATGAGCGGAGCTATGGAGAAGAGGCCGGTGCTGATCATGGAGAGTACCAGGTAGCTGATGTTGTTGCGGGGGAAGGACAGGAGGCCCAGGAGGGAGGGCAGGATGCTGAGCAGGTAGGGATACTCCCACTGGTAGGGCATGGCCACCTGGTCGTGGGGCAGCAGCTTGAGGTGTCCCACGACCATCTGGGCCAGGAGCAGCAGCCAGATGACCACATGCGTGTAGATCAGCTTCTTGATCTCCGACTTGAGCGTCACGCTGGGGAGAGAGTGTGGGGCCATCAGGGCCTGCTGGGGTCGCGTGTCCCCCCGGAATACCGGGAAAGGGGACCCCTACCTCATCTGGTAGTGCGAGGCCACGCGCTCCCGGTGCTGGAAGTCGCTGCCATCGGTGCCGGCGGCGCGGGGACCCCCGCGGGAGGCCATGGCGCTGTCCTGGGGAGACACAGCGTCAGGCGGGGCCGCCCTCCCTGCCCGCCTCCCCAGCTAGCCCCGGCACAAGCCCCCAGGGCCTCCCTCCCACAGCGACAGCCCCGGAGCTCCCTCCCCGTGTCCGCCCGACCCTCCGGGACATCCCCGCGGTGACCCTCCCGGGGATGTCACCCCCGGCCCGCCGCTCCCCGCCGTGCCGCACCTGCGGGCGGGACCCTCTGCCCGCGCTTCCGCTGCTCTATGGCCGCGGCCGCCGGCTCCGGATGCCGGGGGCACGGCTCGGCGCAGGCGCGGCGGTGCCGCCATGGCGGGGACCGGGAGCGCCGCCGCCGCCGCGCGCGGGCTGGTGCGCCCGGCACCGGGAGCGCGCGGCGCGGGGTCAGCGGGGCGCGGGGGGCAGGGGTGCGTGCACGGGGTGCGTTTATGTGTGGGGTGCGGGTGTGTGTACGCACATGGGGTGCACGCCCGTGGGTGTGCTGGCACCTGGAGATGCACACGCGTGGGGGCTGGTGGGAGCCCGTTGGGGACGCACACGCGTGGGTACAGAGGGGTTGTGAGGTTGGGGTTGTGGGGGGGTTGTGGGATTGGGGATGTACCTGTGGGGCTGCAGATGTGGCACAGAGGGGGCAGATGGGGCACAGAGGGGCTGAGGAAGCATGAGGCAGAGACACGTGGAGAGGAGGGCAGACAGTGATGGGTGAGATTTATGGACACGCAGAGTGGGTGCAGGGTAGATGCTGAGGGAAGTCCCCCCACTTTGTCCACCTGCCCACTCCATCCCCTGCAGGTGGAGGCGGCTGCTGGGCCCCAAGGAGACGCTGAGGCTGTTGGAGGGCTCCGTGGTGCACCGGGAAGGTACCTGCGACAGGGGAGAATGGGGGCAGGGGACACAGTGAGGGAGGTACATCCTGACCAGACTTCCCCTCACTAGGAGCCCTGCTGGCACTGAGCAAGCCGCCCGGCCTCCCCATTCTGGGTGAGTACAGGACAGCAGTGGGGGGTCTGCAGGGGTGGGGGTGTCTACGTGGGGGGCTCAGCAGGTGCTGACCTGCCAGCATCTCCCCAGGGCGGCCTGGTGATCTGAGCCTGGATGCGCTGCTGCCGGCACTGAGACGACGCCTGGGCCTGGCTGCTGAGCTCCACGTGGTGAAGGCTCCTGCCAGGTGTGGTAGGAGGGTTCAGGCTGGAGGTCCTGGGGTGGAGCTGGGGCTGCCTTTCCCCTTCAGGTCTCAAGCAGCAGTGTCCCACAGGGAGTATTCTGGCCTTGTCCTCCTGTCCAGCTGCTACCACACCACTAAGAAGCTCCAGCAGTTCTTCACCAATGCTCGTGTGAGAGGCCAGTACCCTGCCACATATCGGTGAGTCCTTGGGACCCTGCCATGCTGGCATGGGGGTCCCGTCCCCTTCTCACCACCTTACCCTGCAGTGCCATCACCGTGGGAGTCCCAGCAGAGGTGGAGGGTGAAATCTCCACAGGGCTGTGCTGGCAGCAGGAGGGGGACAGAGCCACGGTAAGGGGGTGCCAGTGGGATGGGGGCACAGGGCATACCCCAGGGAGTGCTGAGGGCTGTGCTCTGCAGGTGCTGCCGGTCCCAGCCCCAGGACGCCGCAGCCTGGCCAGGAAGGATGTGAAGAGCACCCTGACACGCTACCGGGTGCTGAGTGCGATGGGGGGCTGTGCCCTCCTCCAGCTCCAGCCCAGGACGGGTGAGTAGCCCCCCAACACCTCTGCCACCCCAGGCATGCTTCCTGACCCCTGCAATCTCACCTTCTCCCTGTTCCTCCCCAGCCTTCCCAGAACAGCTCCAGGTACACCTGACACTGCTGCTGTGCCCGGCCCTGGGTGACCATAAGCACTCCTCCCGCGTGGGCAGGGTGCTGGGAGTGCCCTTCTTTCTGACCCTCGAGACTGCCCCGCCCCGCACACAGGTACGTGGTCAGGGTGGGTGCTGGGTGGGGCATTCAGCACAGCCCTCAGTGATCCCACTGAGCTGCCCACTCACATTGCAGGTACTGGACGAGGAGTTGCTGTCCCGGCTGGGCCTTTCTCCACAGCAGCTCCATCACCTCCCACTCCACATCCACCTGCAGGAGCTATTGCTGCCCGAGGGCCCCCTCTGTGCCCCCCCACCACCCTACTTCCAGCACACTCTGCGCTGTCTGGGGCTGCCTGAGGACTAGGAGCCCTAGTGTTGCAGGGGGACACCCACTCCATCCTTCTGCTCTCTGCCACCCCATTAAAATCCCCCCCGTTGTGGGATCCAAGAGGATCCCACCCTGTTGGGTGGCCCAGCACTCAGTTCTTTTCTTGGCACACAGAGGATGCATTTCTCCTGGCTCTCCCTCTGGAGGCACCAGCCCTGCCACCACTCTCTGCCTGCCCTGGTTCCAAGTGCTGGAATGCAGCAGTATCATCACCCACCACAGCTCTGTCTGGCAGGGGCAACCATAGGCAGGAGCAGAGGCAGCTTTTCCTGCCTGCTCTCTGCCCTGGCAGCCCCAGTTCCCACCCACAGCCCCATCCCAGGGGCAGTCGTAGCCCTCCCCACAACTCACACACAGAAGGTCCGAGACAGCCTCCTTATCACAGAATTATATTAAAGCGCGGGAGGAGCTGGGTACCACGACACAGCAGTGAGAGCTCTTTGGGATCAGAGGCAGCCAGTGTTGGCTCAGCAAGGACAGGCAGGGTGCCATCCACTCCTGGGTGTGTCTCAGTGTCCCAAGTCTTCTGCCTCCCATTGGGAGCTGCTGTGTCCTTATGCTCCAGGCACGGGGTCCTGGTGCTCTGTGCAGACAGAGGTTGTTGCAGGGGCTTGGCAGGAGGGAAGGAGCGTGCAGAACTCTGGGCTAGCCAGGGGTTTCTGGGGGTTCCCCGGGGTGGTGGCATTGGCACCCAATCCAGGGGATAGCCAGTGATCTGGAGCTGCCCAGGCAGGTGACCGAGCCGTGGCAGCCCCTGGCTCCCAGCAGAGGGAGCCTGAGGCTTTCGTGGTGCCGGGGGGTCAGAGCTGGTGGAAGGGCAGTGGCTCTGTTGCTCCAGAGGAGGCAGCTTCTTTGTTGCTGCTCTGGGCTGGGTCCCCTGAGTGGTTCTGCCCCTTGGGGACACAGAGGACTTGTAGGCACTGGGCAGAGTGGTAGGAGATCGATGCCGTGCTCTCTGGGGTGCCTGGGTGGTTCTGCCCCCTGGGGACATACAGGACTTGTAGGCACTGGGCACTGCGGTAGGAGATCGATGCCGTGCTCTCTGGGGTGCCTGGGTGGTTCTGCCCCCTGGGGACAGGGGGAGCTTGGGGGCACGGGGCACAGTGGTGCAGAACTGACGCTGTGCTCTCTTGCGTACATGGGTGGCTCTGGCCCCTGGGGACACTGGGAGCTTGGGGGCACGGGGCACAGCAGTGGAGAATTGACGCTGTGCTCGCTTGCGTACGTGGGTGGCTCTGGCCCCTGGAGACACAGGATCATGGAGAGTATTGTCCACAGGGGTGGGGGGCTTGTCCTGGGCTTGCTCTTGTGCTGGTTGGAGGTTCTTCAGGGAACAGCCTTTGACCATCAGCTTCACACGTGCTGACAGAGGCTTGGGCACAGCTGCCTGCAGGGAGACAGCAGGTAGTGGGGGGCTCAGAGTGTCTAGGGGGTGTGTGGCCCCCATCCCCCCAGCCTACCTCCTTGTAGATGAGCTCAAACGCTCCAATGGAACAGGCGGGGTTGTCCTTGCGGTCAAGCACGAGGCACAGCGTGTCCCGCTGGACATTGGCACAGAGCTGTCGGGTCACTGCCGAGGAGGGGCTCATGGTGGGGCAGGAGTTGATCTCCAGCAGCCAGGGCTGGCAGTCCTCCCCGACAACAAAGTCGGCCCCATAGAGCTCGAAGTTGCCCTTGCGGAAGCGCACCCGGTCCCGGGCACTGCGCAGAGCGTTCAGGATCGCAGCCTTCATGCCGGGCACCAGCACCTCGTGCCAAGCATCCGCCTGCCCCAGCTGTGCCAGGTATTCCTGGAACTGCTTGTTTGACCAGATCTTGTCGGGGGGCACACGGGGGTCCTGGTCTGGTGACGTCTTGTACCACTTCTGGACGGAGACGTTGCAGAGGTGCCTGGCACTGGGGCAGGGAGAGTGGGGCTGGGTCAGGAGGTGCCAGGGTGCTGGGGTGTGAGGAGCCAGGGTGGGGGCACTCACCGCTCCAGGTGATGCAGGGAGAAGGGCCGGGAGCAGAAGCGCAGGTAGCAGTCTTGGTAGAACCAGACGGTCAGTGGCTTCCAGTCAGTCACAACAAACCATTGCCGGATGTCGAATTTGGTGCCAAAAATGGTCAGCAGCCGCTCCACATACTTCTGCACCACCCACCTGCCCACCTGCACCGAGGGTGCTGTGCAGCTCCATGCCAGCTGCAGCATCTCCTCCAGCCGCGTCATGCAGATGATGCCTGGGAAACACAGTCATAATGGAACCCCTCCTAAATGGAGAGCTTCTGTTTGCTCCCCTCTTCCCCCAGCCTTACCCCTGCCTTGGGATTCAGCACCAGGCTTCAGGATCCAGATGTTGAGCTTGCCCTCCATGTCAAGCTGGGGCAACTTCTCTGCCAGGCTCTGCAGCAGGTTCTGGCACTCCTTCCGCTGCTGCCTGGTCAGCACCAGCCCTGCCCCCTCACTGTTGGGGGGAAGGGGCCTCAGCAGCAGCCCTGCCATGGTGCCCACCATCCCCCCATCCTACTCAGCACTCACTGTGCCACATGGTAGTATTGCTGCAGGAAGTGGTCCCAGTCGATGCATGTCCTGCAGGGGGATGGGGTGCTCCTGTCGATGTCCTCATGCTGCAGAATGCCCAGGTGCTGCTTACAGACCTCCAGGGCTTCCTCCACCAGCTCAGGGTACAGGGGAGAGCCTGGCCGTGCTGTGGAATGCTTGGGATGAGAGATGTGACTCCTATGCCAGCTTTGGGGCCAGAGCCTCCCTATGGGATGGGTGGCTTTGGGTGCACAGGGATGGGGTTGGGAGCAGAGCACTCATAAGCTGGACTAGTAGGAGGGAGCGGGGGATCCCAGGCCACAGCCATGAGCAGAGGCTGTGCCTCCAAGCTCAGCCATCAGTTGTCCCTATCTCTGTACTCTCTGCCATCATCCCCAGGCCCAGCTCCAGGTCCTCACCTTCCCCCTTGGCAGAGTTCGGGACCTGCTCAGTCCACACTGGCCTGTCCCCAGCCTCTCCCAGGGCCAGTTTGAGCAGGCTGCGTGCTGCTGTCAGACGGAAATCCTCTGCAAGAGGGAGGCATCATCCCCAGCCAGTCCTGCACAGGACATTGGAGCAGTGGGAGCACAAGGAGGGACAGGAGAGCGACAGCCTTCAGCTCACCAATGAAAGCTTCTCGATCATCTCTGGTCCCCAGCCGGTAGCACCGGGGGAAGAAGGCGTTGGGGTCAGCTTGCTCAATCCACGGCAGGTTTTGTAGGCTGAGGCACAACCCCTCCTGTTCAGAGGAAGTTGTCAGTCCCTGCTGGACCCCATCCCCCTCCCCAAGGGCTCCAGCCTCCCACCTTGGTGGTGAACGCGTCCACCCGGGCATAGTGGTTCAGCACGCTGTCCTCCTGCAGCAGCTGACGGTCAATGGCCTCAAGGAAGTTGGTCCAGATGAAGTTTGGCAACTGGTCCCGCACCAGGTAGGACTGGCAGAGGGAGGAAGCCAGGGTGGGACACAGAACCCCCATCCCACCCTCATCCCCTGTCCAAGGCTGTGCCCATGCCTGGGGCAGCGGCAGAGCTCAGCCCCAGCCCTCTCTGCTAACCATGAGGTCATGGATGCCGCTGGGGTCCTCATCACACTGCTCTTCCTCCTTCTCAGCAGGTAGCCATGGGTAGTGCAGGGGGTCTGTGGTCCCCAGAAAAGGCTGTGCCCCACCACGTGGGTTCAGCAGTACCTCCCTCTGCCTACCACCATTGCTTGGCCCCATCTGCAGCCGCTGCTTGTTTTGGTCACCACAGTGCTGCTCCAGCTGTCTGCCCGTGCGGGGCACCTTCCTCTCCACCCAGCCCCGGGCTCGCAGCAGGCGGCGGATGATGGGGTAGGGGCCCTGTACCATGAAGATCTTCTTCTCCTGTGCAGAGACCAGTGGGCTCAGCCTGCCCCAGTCCTTGTTCCTCTGGCTCGGCTCTCCCGAGCCAGAAATGCAATAAATGCAAGCAGGTGGCATTTGAGGGGTGTGAAATCAGGTCCCTCACCTTAATGGCCATCTCCACATACAGCTTGGCCTTCCTGAGCTGCTCAAGGTTAAGCAAGCGCTGGCAGCCAACCTGGTGGCTGGTGGCGGTGGCTGCTGAATGCCCTATGAGGACAGCCCTGTCTGAGCCCACTGTCCCCACGTCCCCAGTCCCACAGGGCAGGCATGGAGAGGTAGAAAGCACTGACCTGCCTGCCTCTGACCTGACCTTCGGGCCCTTGAAAGGGTAGTGTCCGACCTGCTGAGCCTTGTGCCAGCAGCCACGTCCCAGCTGCACCGTACAGTCCCAGGATACCCCACTGTGCCCTTGTCCCCAGCCTCCTGGGCTATGGGGTGGCTGAAGTGTACCCTGCACATGTGCTGTCCTTGTCTGGGGGACTGTGTGCCTGCAGTGCTGCTCTCTGGGTCACATTGTCCCATGGTAGCCTGAGGAGAGCTGTGGGTGGCTCTTCCTGCTCTGTGCCAAGCAGGTTGGCCTATTCCCCTGTCCTGCTGGGGACTTAAGTCGGAGTCCAGCACAGGACATGGCCTCTAAACCCCAGTACCACTCATGTCAGAATGCAGGATGCGGCTCCCCCAACCCCAGCACCACTGTGATGTCACGGCCCCAGCTCCAGCCATGATGGCTCCACTGCACAGAAGGGGAGAACACAAACAGCCCCGTACCTCCACAGCCAGCCATCCCCCACTCAAACCTCACACCCTGCCTGAAATCCTTTTGTGCCCCAGAACCCAAGCCCCTTGCTGCCCCCAGGCCGACTTCAAGTCCTTTCATACTCCCCTGACATCCCCCACGGCCCCTCACACACCATCAGGGCTGACCCCACTGTTTGCTGTTGCTGACTGTGCCACTCCAGTTCCATTCCTGCTCCCATTCCATGCTCTGCCCCCCAAAGGCCACAGTGCCCTCCCCCCATCCCCCGGTGTGGCCCAGAGCGGCGGGAGGGAGGAGACAGAGGCGGATACAGCAAAACAAGACCGTTTAAAAAACAAGACGAGACAGGGGCAGCGGCCGGGGCCGCAAGCAGGGGCTGCTCCCGCCCAGCCCAGAGAGGGGCGGGCAGGGCCCGGCCCCGCCCGGCGGTCCTCGAGAAACGGGAGCAGGCACAGGCACAGTGCCCGGTGGGCACAAGCACAGGGGAGCCACGGGGTCCTGCACCACGGCCTAAAACTGGAGAGAAAACACACGGCTGTTAGTCCCTGCTTGCAGCGCTCCGAGAACCCTCACCACCCTCGTGGCACCTGGGATGGAGGCTGAGGGTGGCCACTGCTCACAGGGATCAATGCTCAGCTCCTCCAGCTGCCTCCCCAGGCACTGCCCATCCATCTCAGCACCCACCAAAGGGTCTCATCCCCTAAGGCTGCTGCTGCCACTGAGCAAGCTCTGGGGGTCTCAAAAGCTGGCACTTCATGAGCAAAGGGGATACGAGCGCCTTTGGCATCCTTTCCTCACTGAGAGGTTCCTTGGGCAGGATGTCACCCTGTCCTCACTAATGGGACAGGCCGACTCTAGGCACAAGGGCCACACTGGCTTTGACCCCAGACCCCACTCCCAAAATCAGAGACCCCTCCTCCCATTTCAGAGTCTCACGTTCTTAAGGAACTCCTCTGCCACGATGCGGGCCCTCGCATTGACAGAGAGTTTCATCTCACTGATTTCCTTGTCAATCTCCTCCATGAAGTGGATGACAAAGTCCACCAGCTTGTGCTTGTACATCTGCTCCGTGTGGAAGTTTGTGATCAAGAAGCTGATATCATAACCCTGCACAAGAGAGAAGCACCCTAGGGTTCAGCACCCAAATCGCTGGCCTTGCAAGCTCACATCCCAATTCTGCACTGGACAGAATTCCCAGGACACTGTTCCCAGGGCCAGGAGCAGAGCCAGGAGTTGTCAGTCACCTCCACGGGCTTCCTGCGCAGAATAAAGAAGTTCTCAGCCCTCATCATCATAAAGCGCATGAATTTGTGGCACAAGATCTTCTCGATCTCGTCGGCCTGGAGAGAGAAAAGGGAAGTGAGGCTTCCCCACAGGCTGAGCTGCCAGCCCCTGCCCGAACCCCCCTCACCTGCTTCACGGCGATGCTGACACGGACAGAGTTAATGGAGCCCTCGATGAGCACCTTCTCCTTCTCGTTCCTGCTGATGATCACCGGCTGCAACAGCAGCTCTTTGCTGCTCCTGCGAACAGAGGGAGGGCAGGAGTGACTCAGAAGGAAGCATTTACTGTGGGAAGCAGGGAAGGGGAGCCGCAGGGAGCACGGGCGTGTGGGGGCTTTGCTACAGGAGGCTCCCGCGTCCCGAAGATGTTCCTCCTCTGGGCAGACGCTCCCTCGGTCCCAAGCTAGACCCCCTTCCTCCTCCCCGCAGCTGCCCGGTTCCCTGCCGGCACCGGCCGTGTGCCTAAGGGCGGGGGGTGGCCAAGGCACGGCAGGAACGGGCCAGCGGCCCCCAGGGCGGGCATCCAGGGCTCCGCAGGGCTCTCTCGCTGTTCCCTCCCGCCCCCGTACCTGACTTCCACCTCGGGCTTGTTGTGCCGCTCCACCACCTGCGAGGAGAAGTTCTCCAGGCACAGCGCGGCCTGCAGCGTAGCGCGCACCGCGTTCAGGTACGGGCGCAGCGTGGCAGTCTGCGGGGACACGGCGGCGGCGTCAGACCCCCGACCGGAGCCCGGGGGTCGGGTCTCGCCCCCTGCCCCCTGCCCCAGCTCCCGACCAGCGGCCCGCAGCCCCCGCAGCGCCGCTCACTCCGCCGGCCCCGGTTCCGACCCTCCCCAGCCTCCCCGCTGCCACCGCCCCTCAGGGGGCACCCCCCGCCCTACCATGGTGGCAGCGGAGCTCCGGTCCGGCCAGGCGGAAGTGGCTGATCACCTCTT
>VYZP01071275.1:796-12112 GCA_013400635.1 Hypocryptadius cinnamomeus
AGTGTGTTGGTCTTTCTGTATCTCTTCTGTATCTTTTGATTATGAGCACTAAATTAGTAAATCTTGTAGAAAATTAGTAATTAAGGCTATGGCATAAAGTCAGCTCTGTGAAGTGTTAAATGTTTGTGATGAAATACATGAGGACAGTGAAACTGCTCATAAATATTCCTCCCAGTCTCTTTTGACAAATTTCAAATATTTCTCAGAATTCAGACTTAATTTCTTTCAGTCTTGACAAAATCATTTGTTAGATGAAGATAAACCAAACACAGTGTTATTCACACTGCTTCCTTCTCCTTGGTCCTCATGTCATGTGGTACCATTGCTACTGCACTATAAAAACACTGATATTTCATCCAGCAATGATTAGTAGCAATTTGCCCTTAGGGTTTCTTTCTGCTTTAAGGTGCTTTGTTGCTAGAGGAATGTTTCTTTCAGACACAATATACAAATAAATTTTGATGGCCTACAAGGCAAGGCTCCAATTTATAGCATTTTAAATAAATCCTCCCATTCTGCCACTCAGTAAAAACCTGCTGTGTTACTGGCATAGCTGTGAGTACCTTAGGGACTTCTGCCAACTCATCTATGCCAGTGCCATAACTTACTACAGCACCTCTTTGACCACTATGATTGTTATTCTGAAAGTAATGTGATCTGTGGGAACAACTTCTGCTCAAAAGTTTGATTTCCTGATTGAGGCTTAAATTCCAATTTCCAAGCACAGTGACATAAATCCAGTGTAATATCAAACACCAGGATGATTCCACACACCATACCTATAGAGGAAAGTCACTTGGTAGATTGCACACAAATGAAAATGAGAACAGAATCTGAACTGCTGATGAGAGAGCACCCACAAAGATTCACTTGTCCAAAACCTCACAAATTGCAGGCAGACTTTACTCAGCATGTGTAAAGGTGGCAGACATATGCCAACATTTAGAACAAACACACTCGCTGATGTTTTAATCAAATCTTGGTTCAAATTTAATTGAAATAAGCTTAAGAATTCTCAACATCATTAATTGTTCAGTTCTGTGTGTACAGCATGGATGGGAGGAAAGAGACACATGCTGATGAGGGCACATTAGGGAAAGTATCCCAGGAACTTGTTTCCTTAGCAATTTACAAAGCAAATGAGGGTAATGTGAAACTTCAAATCTTACAATATCTGCTTTATTACACTTTAGTTTCTTGTTACTCTTTTCTCATTAGAAAACTCTTTTAAACACTAAAGCCTCTATATAACTCCTCCACCTCTTTCAGATCCCTTTCTCTAAACTCTAGGGCATGTAGTAGGCTTCAAGCTTGGTACATGAATTAGCTCCTTGTGATACTGTCCCACAGAGGGTATTTTACTGATCTAATAAAACCACAATGAAATTACTGTACACAGCCTAATACTAAAGCCAAATTATTGATTTTTAGGGCTTCATTTCCAACCCTAAAGTGGCAGCATTCTTGAAATCCATGCAACTATACGTGTCTTTGGTAAAGAACCAGCCAGCCATATAGACACGCTGTTCAAGCATTACATTTTCACCAAGAGCCGGGAAATGGTGTGTGCCTGTGGGTACATATAGTACAGATGCCACTCAGTCATACTCCACTTCTCCAATTATTTTTATTGAACTGTTTTTTTTCAAACATTGAGATGCCAGGACAGTAAGAAGAATGATGGTGCCTCCGTGGGGACATGACAAAAAAGTAATTTAGTACTATAATTTGATGTCAGTCCCAAAGTGTCATTTATTCAGGTTGAGGGGCTTGAGAGGAAGCTTAAGTATCTGATAAAAAAATAACACAACCCAACTGGTCTTGTCTGTGCTACAATACTAATTTCCACATTAACCTTTCTTCAATATAAGGAAATGCTTGAAATTTCGCCCGTGAATATTTGTTCATGAGGGATTTTATACCAGTGACTGCATCCATGACTGATCCAAAAAATTGCCTTCATTTCAATAAACTTGAAATGAAAATGCAATAGTTCATTCATACAACTAATTGGTGGAAAATTTTGTAATATACTATTAGACGAAGATTTCAATGTTCACATATATTATAAAGCTTTCAGAGAACATAAAATAGTAAAGCAGAAATAGTGCATAGGAAAAAAAAGGTCAAGAACTCATATGCCATCCTGAAATGTATTCCTAAAGGAATAGCTTAAGTGCTGTATGAAACTGAACTACATACTTCCCTATTCTTTTAACCCTCTGAAAACAATGGAATATGAGAAGAGAAAGAATTAGTGGCAAAGTGTGTAGTACAAAGTTAAATAGAAGAAACAAAGTAAAGTGAGGAGAATACACAACAGTTGAACTTTTGTAGAACTTGGAGCTCTAATATAATTTTCCTAATTTAGTTTTCTTATTCCTTTAAATCCTCTTATTTCCAGGAAACCATTGAAAATTATTTGATTTCACATTTTTCCAACCTGTCTTTCACTCACAACACATGAGTGTCTCTAAGGAGGCTTAGTTTTTACGTGGAAACAAGATTTTGACCTGGATAGATTAATAGAGAAGGTCTCAATTTGTACAAAAATTACATACACATATCAAACAAGGTCTTCTACCTTCTTGCTACCTAGACATAGATTAGCCACGATTACTTGTCAGCCTCATGAAAGAAGCACCTGAACTGCCTATGCAGTACTCAAGATATGGGAAAAAATATTGTGTATAAAATGAATACATAAAGAGTGCCTCAGAGGTATTAATGGGAGTAGAAACAAAAAGCCAGCAGAAGAAGACATTTTGCACAAGTTTTTAGAAGCCACTAGTAGTGAAACAAACTCTCCTGTCATTAAGGTGTACAACCGAAAGGCATGCCTCCAGGGTATTCATTGAATTATGATGATGGTTGACATGAAGTTAAAAGTGTCACTTGGTCTCTTCTGCTTATCGAAGAACTTGCCTGACAAAAATGTTAAAGCACCAGAATCGAGTTTGGACAAAAATACAGGAGCTGTAATGGCTCATTGTGGGAAGAAGCAGTGAGTTATGCTAACTATTATCTTCTATCAAATCTCTCAATGTATGCTTAGTGCATCTGTTTGGTTTTAAGGCATGATTTTTTTGTCTTCTATGTAAAAGAGCTGTCTGCAAAACTCCCAAAATACTTTTCATAATGGTCCCATCACACTGTGTATTATGTAAATATTTTCCCCTTCTCCAGTTCTAGAGCCTGTGCTGTTATTTCAATCAGATGCTTGCCTTTCCATATGGGAGGAAAAGATTAAAGAAAACTGAAGTCATATCTCAAATGCTTGTTCTCCCACTGTCACTCATAATGTTATGTACAAATCAAAGCAAAGCGGATTTTGAGTCTGGAAACTCCCATATATAATTCTCTTATTAAGACTGAAAGTCAGACATTCAGAAATTATCTCCATTTCAAAGCTTCCTTTATTTTATAATGCTTGCAACATTTCTTCAGTACTTATCAGGAAATCAACTGAAGAACAGCTATCTAAAATTGGAAGCCATAATCTTTTGATGGAAAATCAGAGACCAGTAGGCTGTTTTCCATAGGCAACAATAATCTCAGTCCATCCATTCTGAAGATTTACAACAGCAAGAGTGTATTAACAGTATTGTAACTCTAGGAATTACCTCTCAATTTCACTTAATTAGAGTTTGAATTCAATATACAGTTCCATGTTGAGCAAGCAAAAATAAGCTAACAAATATGCAGCCTGTCAGTTCCAATGAACCCAGAGTGCTGAGAGCTGACAGCCTATAGTCTCTCATACAGCTATGAAAATTACAGATTGTAGCATGAAAGATTACATATTGTTAAGCAGTGTCAAACCACGTTGGCAGTTCTCACATGTCAAATGTGTAATTACATAAGGATTATTACTAGAAAAGCACAAGCTGGGTGATTTGAGCTGAGTGCCAACTCAGCCATTCATTTGAGAACACTTAGGGTATATATGTAGTTTGGATTAAAAAACCACTGTGTTTCAATGAATTTGATTTTTCTTTGGCTGATTCTTGCAATGTAACACTGATGCCATATTGCCTCTCTAAAGGACACTCTTCCAACCTGAAAGCATCATCCTGTGAATGGCTGAGTTTGAAGGCATGCACACACAGGAGCTCACTGATTCTGGCTACACCAGCACCTGTACACTAGCATGAAACAAAGCAGCCCTTACTTCGGATTTTCTTGCCTTTGTCAGCACAAAGCAGAGTTAAAGATCTATGTGAATAGGATGCTCACATTTATGATTTTTCAGTGGTGCTATGAAAGACTACTACCCACATTCAACTAACACAGGTATGACAATATAATACAGGGTGAAGAAATGAAAAATAACTTTGTAGACAGATGCAATTGGACCAGTTGGGGATCAGGAAGAGAAATGAAACCTGTCATAAGGTGAAATTTCATAAAAATGGCTGGGCTGGCAGACAGACCTCACTGCCATCTGCACTGGTATATTTCTGGTCCTGTGACTAAATGTGAATTTACAGGGGCCCGTGAACTAATAGGCAACCTCTAGCTGAATTTTAAGAGTCACTTGCTACAAGCAGAAGTTATTAACTTTTTATTCAATTTAAAAACTTGTGAATATTATCCCAAACACTTTGTTGTAAGTACATAAATTATAGATATTGCTTTTAGGGCAAATAAATGGCTATTTCTTCACAGGACAAACATCATTACCTCAATCAGAACTTAAAACTAATGAAGCAGAACTCAAATCTTCACAGGTGTTATCAAAAGAGGAAAAAAAAAGAAAATCAGAACCCAAACAACAAGTAAAATATTTTCTTGGAAAAATTCTCATTTCTCTCCAACCAGGATTTTCAAGGCTATTTAGGCAGGGCTGGAAGCTGAATCCAAGTTAATGCCAGAATTTTCAGGCTTCTTCCTTGGAGACTGGTATCTTGGAAGCATGGATCAGGGACTGCCATCATCTGCCTTCTCCCGCTACTGTCTTCACTCTAGGATGTCTCACCAAGACCAGTGGCAGGTGCTACACAAGCCAGAGGGATCAGTCCCCATCTCCAAAACAGACTCATTTTGTGAGCATGCCAAGGGAGGTCACTTCTTTCTTTTTTCAAGATGCATCTGGCAACAATTCTCGTTTCAAAGCCAGTTTTCTGGGAAGGCAGGTTACAATTTTCCCTAAACTTCTGTGATGATTTGAATTTATTGTTTTGCATTGTATTAGTGAGCAGTTCCAGCAAAGCACAGTTTCTCACCTGCACTCCCTGGCAATGGTCTGGGACACGGTCTGAATGAAGATTGCCAAGAGCTTGGCTCAGTTGCTCCCAAAGTGTCGAATACCATCTGTGACGGGCATATACTCTAGGGGATATATCCCCTCTTTCAACTGCTGTCCCAAATTACAGGGATCTGCCGTAGTCTCATACATCCTGTGTAATATCTGTCAACTCCATTGGAGCTCTGAATATATTAGGGAGCCCCATAGTGTGTAGGAAAATTAATTATACCCAAATTGATCGTTTTATCCAGCATTGTCAAGATATCTCACCAAATCATCCTATTTTCCAAAAATCATGGAACCAGATTTACCCCTTTAACGGTTTGCTTTCATTAGAAGAGCTCATTTAAATGTAAATAGAACTTATCTCCCTTAAAAAGACATTGCCTGGATCTCTTGGCAGCTATTATTTGGGGTTTTCATCCTCATATGTCCGACTCAGTGTTTGAACACCCCTGCACAAAGGACACATATCCCTTACCAGCTTGCTCAAGGCTTTTTTCAGTCAGTGAGTATCTCCGGGACTGGAGTTTCATGGAAGTGTTTACCTGCTGCCAGGATAAAAAATTATATCCTCTTAATCAAGACTTCTCACATTCCACCTTGTGTTGACTTCCTCTTCTATCAATGAAACCACTGGTAGAAATTTGGTCATGTGGCAATAAAATTAAATTTTTATCCTAAAGCCATCCACATTTAGATACCAATGCTCTTAGGAAAGCAGTTATTTTAGTGATGTTTTTAAGTCATGTATAAAACATAATGAGTACCACTAGATTCCTATTTTTCCATGATATTGATGAGAGTTTTACAAATATTTGGCATTTCATATTGGTTAACTCAATTAAATTCCTTTTTACGTACATGCTAGAGTGCAGAGAAGTCTATATATTTATGCTTATAGGGTTGTTTGACTAAATGAGATCTAATATTTTCTGCATCTTACTTGAAGTCTGCTTTGCAGTAAAAAAGCCTTTTTCAACATTGCATGTTTGGTCTAAGTTCACAGAAGGATAGCATGAGATGCTTCAGTGAGAATTTAGATGTAAACTAACAGAAACAAAACAGTAAGACTTAACAGAAATTATCTGGTATTTCTCATCTTTTTTTTCCAGGACTATGATGTACTTCAGTGAGTAGCTATACACAGCCCACAAAAAGGGAAAAAAAAAATTCATTCTAAAGCTTCTTTGGAACTCATACCAGATGGCATTGGTCTTAAACAAAAAGTGGAAAAGGTGTAACCAGTGTGGCTGGCAGATGGGCAGAAGCTCAGGGAGGATCACCAGATACTGATGGAGCAGACACACAACAGTGCCGTGCATGGTCCTCTGGTGCTGCCCCTTATGCCACCAGACCCTTTTGCCTTTCTCTCTGGCTGATCCCCAGCTGGGTGCACCAAGCCACAGCGACCTCGTGGAGCTGGCACGACACCTGTGTGCCTGGGCAAGGGACGTGCCTTGGAGCATGGTGTTGTTCCAGTGAGACCACAGCAGTCCTACCCCCAGTCAGGAGCATCTCTTCTAGCACATCCTCAAATTTGTAAATCCTCAGCCTAAAGAATTTGTGACAAATTACCCAGCATTTTTACACCCTTGATTTGCCGGAAAGATGCCTTAAATGTCAATATTTGATATGATTCTATGTAGAGGCCATTTCCAACAGGCTTGCAAATGGTGAATTGTCTCAGGATCATCGTTTTGGAATCACTACCTTAGTATTAAAATTATTAGGTAAACATAGCTAAGAAATAACATGGTTATGTTCCCATGATGTTTGTCAAGCTACTGTTCTGTTCAGTCTGCTCATCAGCCACATTCCTCTTTTTTCCACTGCTCTGAGTATGAGCCCCATTTTAGCAGAGGATTTCTTACTCAGTATTTATAGGTCACATAAACCCCCTATTGTTCCTTTACACATGATAAAAATATTTAAGGATTGGCAATTACATGCAGTTTAATGGGTATCCTCAACAGTCATTGTAATTTGATAGAGAAAATAATTGTCCTTTACTTCTAGCCCAAGCTTGTCTGACTTTTACAAAGAAAGACCAGCTCTCGTTACCTCATGATTCCACAAGCTTCTGTAAGTCCTTGAAGGAGCTTTCTTTAATAAAGACCCTTTCCAAACTCAACACTTCTTTTCAAAAGCTTTAGAGTTGACAGACTTCAAGAAGTCAAGAACAAATATAACAAACACAGCAAAATTCCAGCTGCAGGCTGTAATAAATAATTAAGGAATTACAACAACTACTGACTCCCATAAAATTAGTTCAAGTTCTCACATATTCACATATTTCCAATTTTGCTATAAAAAACCAAAGGCTGTTTAATAGTTTCTATATCAATGTTTATTTTCTGAATTTTAAACATAGAGTTCTGCCAACAACTGAAGCAACAGTTAAATAAAAACAAACCAAAAAATTAATATTTTAAAAATTATTTGCATAGTTTGTGATTTTCATATTCATCAAGGTTTCTGGGGATAAGTTTTCATCTTGACCCTCACAAAACAGTTTCTGTGAGTTTATAGGCTCAGGAATTTTCGTGAGTGTCCAGATGTCTCAGAGCATCAGATTTATAAAGCCTTAAAGGGAAACACCATTAATACAAAGATGCTTTGTTCTGTTGGAAAAATAAAAAAGCTTCTAATGTGCAACAACCAACACAGCTTAATATTTGCAAATTGGAACTGTTGGAAGTTCATTTAATATTAATGCCATTTTGATATCTGCTTATTAATTTACTCGTTGCTTTCAAATTCTTTGTTACTTGTCCCTCATGTGCTTTGTAGCATACTAAGTTACTTTCTGTTCATAAATAACAAATGTATGTGTGTGCTGCAGGGATGTGGGACCCTCATGGAAGCAACTCTGCTACACATCAGACAGGAGAACTTGCAGACAGTAGTTCGTATAGCTGGCTTTAAAATTCTGTGTCCAAGATAGGATGTAGGGAACTTTGGGAATGCTTGTTTTTTCCAGTTACTTACAGAGGGTATTTAAATGCGTGGTTCAGACTATTTTTGCTGACCAAAAGTGTAAATGATAGGGGATTCCAGATATTCAGTGTTCCTGACCTTTTTTTTGCCTTTAATATTTGTTGGTTTTTCCCACAAGCTTGTTAGCAAACCCTCCACAAACAATGTGTTTCTCAGCTAAAGATTTCTTCAGTCTTACTAGAGTGCAGATTTCTTCACAAATTATTTTTTCTAAATCTGTTCCAGTACGCTAATACCAATTAATACAGTCTTTACTTCCTTTGGTATTCCCAGTACAGCACAAGAAACTTTGAATTACATCTCTATGAAACCAATGTTGCTTTGATAAATGAAGCATTTTCTCATTAGCAAAAAGTACTCATGCATATGATAAAATCTCCAGCAGGGTTAGCAGCTGTTTATTAAAGGCTGTTGGCTTGTTGATACAGACATTTATGTTTAAACATGAGCCAACACATTACTGCAACGGGTATATCTGCTCCTGTGTTTTCCATTTCACCCAGGCATATCAGATCATATTCCTGTTTCTTTTACCATTTGAGTCATTGCAGACTGGGAGCTAGTCCTATTAAACTCAAGCAACCACACCAGTGTAACATTAGATAAAAATGAGAAAACAGACAAAGCCCATATTTTTCATGCACAAGCATTTGCTATACATTATGGGTGTTTTATGCTTTTCCTGTTCATTTTCTAGTTATATTTTCTGAGATCTGATACACTAAAGTATTCAAAATTATATTGATGAATTATTCAACAACTCTCTTAACTATGATTTATCTGAAAGCAGAAAGAATTCATCACCAGCAGAGCTAAAATAAACACACTCTTATGACTCTAAGATTAAATTACTGATATAAACAGAATCTGAAATTCCTTCATACAGTGCTCTACATGAACATCAGCAGAGAAAGGAATATTTTCTTGTAGGGGCTGCAAGAGTGCAGAGACCATTTCTTAGCAAAGGTAATACTTCTTTCACAAGGGTAGCAGAAGAACTATGTATCTAAATATTTCCTCCAGTTGTATTTCTCACAATAAATGGTGACACAAATGGGAATTTACAGGTAGTGCTAAAGGTTATATATAAAGCAGTTAATAAAAAGTGCAGTTTACCAAGGTTCTCTTGATGCCAGTTTTCAGCAATGAGTAAAATCTATAGTATACAGGAGTTATATATTTTTTTATTTAACTTTACCTGGTGTGCTTTTAACTGGCCCCTGAGGAACAAGTTACAACCAGTGAATCCAGTCATCCCCTGGGTCCTGTAACCAGGGGTACACAGTTCAGCTTTAGTTCTATGCTTCATAATTAGGCATCCATGATGAATACACACACGAGATTGAAACACAGGATTCCATTGTGCTTTCACTTATTTGCAAACCCAAAAAGTTTATTTTTAAGCTCAGCATTGTATAGAGGGCCTTTTCTTTCCCTCCTGTCACATGAAATGCCAGAGAGGGATGGTTATTCTGGAAGGCCTTTTTTGTTAAATGTGAACGGCGCAGAAATTAAATCCCAGGCCCAACATTTTAGGATTTGAAACAGGAAAAAATGATAGAAAGCCAAAAACAAAACAAAATTATTTTTCTGCATTAGGAGTTTTAAAGAAATTAATGTAATTCTACTGACTTACTTCATACTTATGATAGCATAAGAAAGCGTAGGAGTGGCGGATTTACAGCGCATTGCACTGGATTAGTGCTCTTTTTCATGTTTTTGTAGATTTTCCTGTCTGCTTCAAGAAGTTCTCACAGCTCCACATATATCTGTCAGATCTAGGTCTGACTTTCAGGCATGTGAGCTGTTTAAATCCAAGGCCTGAATTAAGTCAAACATCTAGTGACTGGTGAAAAGTTATTATCATTAAATATAAACTTGTTGTCTTTTTTCAAAAAAGATTTTTTCTCAGTTATCTTTCCAAAGTTTTCATAATATTAGTCAAAGTTTGATTTATCAAAACACAGCTGCTGGTGGAAAAGACAAATATGTATTTTTAGTGTCATTATTTGAAAATATTAGAACTTTAAAAGCAACTTTCTAGGACATCATGTTTGGCTACAAGTGGATATTCTCACAAAATACTTTTTAAAGTACATTTTTAATCTAAAAAGTTTATATCTCAACTACTTCATCTCTGCTATATTCCTCATCTACTTGCTGAGTAACTGTATCCACATGACTCTTTTCATCTTGTCTCAACTCTTCTCAAACTCCCTCACCCTATAAATTTGCACAGCCTTTAACAATGGTGCTCTTTTCTGGGATATTATTTTCGATATGACTGAAATACTCATCATAATAGCAGTAAGAACTGTAAGCCTTTTAAAATCTTCCACAAAATCCTGCTCTTTCAATTTAAGATATTACTCCATTACCTCTTTCACAACCCTCCTCTCCAGAGCTTAGCCTTGGGACATATGAGAAATACTTAGTCTCTTGAAGTGTTAGATTGGCACATTTCCTAGAACAGAAAATAAAATACTTCAGCTTCTGAAATAAACAAAAAAGTGCAAGCAACAAGCTGTGTGTATTAGGCATTGTGAAATCCTGGATTTTATGTGACTCTTCTCCTCTTCTGGAATGCACACTGGGGCACAAATTCTCCTTCCTGATGAGGCACAGATTACTGTACAGCAGAGGGTTTCAGAATTGATGAAAAGAAATTTGTTATGATATTAGCTCCTACAGTAGCATTCTTTCCAAGGAAATATTTTCCTTTAAAGTTATTACTGCAAAATATTAGATGCATGTTTAACTTTATATTAATTGGTAGTCTCATTGTCTTCAAGTG
Source organism: Hypocryptadius cinnamomeus (assembly GCA_013400635.1). NCBI lineage: Eukaryota > Metazoa > Chordata > Aves > Passeriformes > Zosteropidae > Hypocryptadius > Hypocryptadius cinnamomeus. The sequence goes on from VYZP01071275.1 coordinate 11,839, forward strand.
CAGTTTCTTTAAAATTACAGCGTACATTTCTTTTCTCTTGTTACACACAGATGCTTCTCCTCAGCAGAAGAAGACATCAGGAAATAAAAATGAAATTTCTCTCTAAATGGATATGTTAAAGTGTAATTCCTGACAGGACCTTCTGTGCATTAGAATTAAGAAATGGAGAAAGTGTACTTATGAAAGATAACTTCAGCAAAATGTATCCCCAAACTTATAATCCTGGTTAGCACAGATGTGTGGCAACCTTTTTTCCTAGAAAAAAATGAGAGTT